>PVJC01014001.1:0-37108 GCA_004026665.1 Murina feae | reverse complement strand
CTGAACTCGCGTGGACCTTTCTGTTTATGTGCAGGAGTTGGGTGTAGCTGAGCAGGATCTGCCAGCATGCAGCAGTCCCAGGGCAGCTCCCATGCACCTGCCACAGGACCCCCAACCCCGCCACAGAGCTCCGTCCCTCACAGTCAAGCACCAGAGCATGAGTGGGGTTTGCTTTTAGCAAGAACTGCTCTGCCTCGAGATCAGGTGACCTCAGTGAAGTCCGTAACCCTCCTTGGTCTCATTTCCTTGTACGTTAGGTGGGTTATTTAGTGAGGGTATACTAAGACGGCACCGGTGGTAAGATTTAAACAGTGCTGGGCAATCGGTAAGTGCGCATTTGTAATAAACAGTAACTAGTATGACATTGAATGTTAGTTCCTATGCCACTGCGCTCCTCCCTCTTTAAAAACATTTATTTTAATCAGATGGGCCCTTCAACGGAAATGACTGTGGAGAAAGAAAACTGGCCTACAGACTTATGAATGTATGTGGTGGACATGGAACTGTGCCTAGAGTCCCCTTCTGGGGGGACTTGCCCGGCTGTCAGCAGACAGCCTCCAGGTACCAAATTCTCTGGGTCTGTTACCGCTGCAGAGAGCACGTGGCCCTGGGGAACACACACGTTCAAGGACTGGCTGAGGGGCCTGGGACAGGGATGCCAGGGAAGGAGGCCTTGGGGCACCTAAAGAGCTGGACATTTCTGCTCCATGAGGGACAACTTTGACAAGCATATAGGCTTCCAGTGCCCATGGGTTGGCCTTGCCTTGCCGTTCCATTCCTCCCTTTGCCCAGTCCTGCACCCTCCCCAGAGACACTGATTCCTAATAAATATTCATATGCCAAACTGTTCCAGTCTCTGCTTCCAGGAAGCCTAACCTGTAACCATGTGCCCTTCTGACTACAGTTTCGAGATATTCCAGGAAGTACCACCCAATATGAGTAAGGCAATGGCCAGCTTTCAGATGCTGCCATGAACCTCTGCCCAGCAGAGAGCATGGCACAAGGTAAGTGTGTGCTTACTTGAGAAGAAAGGACCCTGAGCTGTAATCCTGCTTAGCGGCTACCCGACTAGGCTGACCTTGGGAAAGTCACTGTCCCTGCTGGGGCCTCAATTTTCCCAACTTTAAATTGGGGGCATTGCAGGAAATGGCATGTCTGACCCCTTCCCTCCCAAAGAATATTTGCTTTTCTCCCCCTCACACAGCCCATGCTGGGAGGAGCCAGGGGGCAGCCTTACCTTCAGGATGACCACCAGCAGGCTGGCGCTCACGAGCAGAGGGATGAGGCTGCTGATGAACCAGCTGAACCAGAGGATGCCGTTATCCAGGCCCATGATGCGCATGGTCTCCTTCAGCCGTGCCTCCTTCTCGTACACGATGCCCTTGATGATCACAGCCACCGAGTAGATCCAGGCCAGTGTCATAAAGAGAGGCATGGAGCGGCTCATCACCCGCAGGAAGCTGAGGCCCCAGGGAAGGGAGGGGGGAGAATTAAAGACAAGTGTGAGCCATACTCATGGGCCAGCACCTCCAGGCCTGCATGCAAGAGAAAGCACCACAACTGAGCCAAAGATGGCAGGCCCTCTGCACCCGGACACACAGAGTGCTCGTGGCATGAGCAGAGCAATGTAGTGATAAAAATCAGACCAACAACGTATTGCCAAAATAAACTTCTTTGGGGGCCTGCTTTAGTAACTAGGTAACTCCGGGATGTCATTAAGCTAAATGTAGGTGATTTTAAATGACGAAAACAAAACAAAACAAACAAAAAGAAAACCAAACTCATTCCATCATGAAAGTTCAACATCTCCAAGATCATCTCATCGCACTACTGACTTGCCTTGCAAAACCAATATGACAGATGGTGCAGAAACACACATCAGGCAGCTCCTGTCAGGAGTATTTCCAAACAGGAACAGGAAATGCAGTGAAGCAAATGGGACACAGAATCTGGTCCCTGAAAATCGAGGTCCAAGGCCCAGTTTTATCCCTTCTGCACACACTGCTGCGAGTCAACAGCAAGGCTCTTACTGCCTCAACTCCCAGCATCCTCGACGTAAAACATCCTTTCTAGAGTGAATCTGGGCTGGGGGGCTCTTTGGGAAAGTCTTCCTTCGGGAAGTTCTGGCTAATCTTTAGGAAATAAGAAGCAAGGTAGTTCTGGGTGGCATGGCAAAGCTGGAGCGAGCCACACAAGGAAGGACAATTGTCCAGTGCAAAGCAGAGAGCAAACACAAGGAGAGGCACCCTGCTCCTTCAGCACTCTGATCTACACACACACACACACACACACACACACACACACACACACCAGCAACAAAAAGAGCACAGACACTTTCCAACTGGGAAGAGGCATCACCTATTTCAGATGCCTGAGATGATTATACTTCTCCCCAAGCTCTCTCACAAGAAATCTTTAGATCCAAAGGCCCAGCTCCCACCATGAGAAGTTGGCAGCATGGTAACTAAGCACTAAAATATTATCTTCAAAGTCTAAGATAGAAAGCCCTCGTTCAATTTTATTTGGGTTGTTTCAAAATGTAGTTTACCAGTTATGGAGAGGAAGTGGATATGTTTGCACACAGTGAGCTTTTCTAGGTCTGGAACACTGTCCCTGTGTTTGGGGAATGTATGTATGTGTTTGACATGACATTCTAAATGTGCAGATGGGGAACTTTTAGAGGTAAGTTACTTAGTTACTGACTGACTTTTGTGCAGGAAAGAGGTTCAAAAGAATAGAATGTAAAAAAAAAAAATCCTGGTAATCATGGACAAGAAGGGAAGGAGGATCGACAGTGTGTGCACATGTCCATGTCTCTAATGCGACTCAAACTGTCAACTACCTACATATGGCATCTCTCATTTCCTGAGAATTTCAAAAACAACTTATGACCAGTATCAACACCCACATAAAATAAATAAAATCAAAGCGCTCTTTCTCCTCCCTGGGTGTGTGTGTGTCTACATGCCACCTGGGGACAGTGTCAGCTCGCTAAGTAAAGAAGGTGGCTTCCTGGTGACTTACATGTCATCGACATAACAGGGGTAGGGCATCTGCTGCACGTAGACCCCGGTTTTCTTCTCGGTGCCCGTCAGCACCCGGATGATCGCCTGCTCCACCACATCCTGCAGGTAGGCGAAGCCCCCCCAGACGTATCGCATGTCCTCAAAGGGGTCCGCCCGGGGACCAGGGTCCCAGTACCTGAAACCGAGCCGCAGGTGATCAAACACTTCACAGAACCACACAATGAAAACCCAATCACCCACAATCCCACCACTGCTCCCAGCCACCGTTTTTGTTTGCATCTTACCTTCTGCTATCAGTTGACATGTACACGTATTTTTAAATAGACACCAGAAAGAGCAGACCACTTAGCTTCCCCCTCCAACTGAATACCTAACATCGCATCTAGAGACATATCACAATTTACCTGACCCCTCCCTTCCATACTGATTGTTTGCCCCTTTTTGTACAAAAGGATAATGCTAACATAGGAAACGCAGAGTCTTTTTCTCTCCTTTTTTGTTCTGTTGATTTAATCCCTTGGGATTAATTCCCTTGAGTGAGAATGCTAAATCAAAAGATCGTCATAGTTTCTTTAAAAAGATAATATTGTATGACCTTTGAAATAACTGTCTCCATCAAGAAATGTGGCCATTGCACCAAAATTATGCCACCCGTTAGAGTTTCTACCAAATTAGTGGGTAAATATAAGTACCCCTAGTCATCTTAGCTGCTCTTGACTTCCCCAGGGCTGGCTGGTGTGATGGGGGACTCAACTCACCCATCTTTGATCTTATTCGTCCTCTCCACATTGTCAATGTCCATGCGGATCTTGTACTTGACGTGATGGGGCAACTCAACACTGTCGGGGGGAATCCCGGTGAACACGATTCCAGCCCAGAACTTCCTCCCATCCAACAGCTCCATGGACTTGTTGATGAGCCAAACCTCTGTTGCGATGGGTTCCACCTTGTTCAGGTTGACACACTGAAGGAAGAGCAGCCGTCATGAGGTCTGGTAGCCAGAAAAGCAAGCAGTGGCCCAGGCAGACCTGACCCTGACAGCAAAAGGCTGTGTGGCTTTTATAGCCTCACTCTACAAATCTCCCCTTGAGTCATTTTCCAATTTGCAACTGAAAATGGGTCATATTTCTTAACTGAAATTTAGAGATAAGTTACTTAACTGCCTTTTGTTGGGAAAGAGGTTCAAACAAGGACCATGCCTCCTTTTCCTCTCTGTTTTCTTACCAATTTTGAGTCACTAACAACTGACCCAATAAATAAACTTGTCCCTATTAAATGACATCACTTTTAAGACTAAATTTTTGAAAATGTAATCTGTCTGATTAGATTTCAGATAAATTTCATAGAAACACTCTTAGGTCAGACAGAAAAAAAGCTCGCGTTAGACTTGTTTATTTACGTATGTGATCATTCAGCTGACATTTACTGAGTGCCTTTTGTACACCAAGTCCTATGTTAGGTTTGAGGGCACTACTGTAAATAAGTCTGTACGTTATTCCGAAACATCCCTCCAATCTGACTGACTGTACCACCTCAGAGGGGGAAAACCACAGCATGGCCTTTCCTAAATGCTCCACAGCACAGAGCCTCACCTCCATGAAGCGACCTATGGTCTGGACCGCCCCGTTGGTCTCATTGAAAGCCTCTCTCCAGGTGTACACAGAGCCGTTCTCTGACTGCACGTCCTCGGGGTACTTGGCCAGAAACGCCACGATATCTTCGGCTGTCCAGTCTAAGCCGGCCAAGCGCTGTTTCCAGAAGTGGTCATTGCCCCTGCTGTTCAGGAGTGTCTGCCATTTCAACGGGAAATCACAAGCAGCAAACATTACAAAACCCTTCCCGTACGTGGTCTCCTTCACTTATCTTCACAGCAAATTGCGAGTTAAATAACAGTGTCCCCGTGTTAAAGATGAGAATGTTGGGGCTCATATCAAGTGAATATGATGTTAACCAAGATGGAGTCACAATGCTAATAGCCATGGAGCTGAGACTCAAAGCCAGACTGGTGTGAATGCAGAGTCGCTATGTTTTCCACTGTACCAAGCAACCTAGCTTAGCAGTAGTAACTACAGCAACAACAGTAATCACACTTACTCTGCAGTTACTATACTGAATTATTTATCTGCTTTACCTCATGCAACTCCAATGTGAAGGTAGCTTTAATAGCTCCCATTTTACAGATGGGAAAACCTACATTCAGAGCCATCAAGTCCCTAACATAAGGTCCCTAATAAGTAGCAAAGTTTAGCAAAGCAGAATAGGAAACACGGACTCTGATTCTACTGCACCTTCCTACTGCACTGAATTACTTTCCTCTCTTGAGACCCTATCTTATGACTCCTCATATAGACCATGTCTCTAGTCTGAATGAAGACAAACCCGCTCTTGCCGTTTAGTCTGGGAAAGTAATACTCTTATTATCCAAGTAAAATATGATCTTTCCCACCTACAAGACACATGGGTCATGATTCAAAGGAGGCCTATCTTCTATTTCTTGCTCCCTGGCTGGTTGGCCCCCAACGTGGGTCAATGTGGAAAAACAGGAAAACCTAATTTGGTGCTCAACTGACCCCTATTTTCTTTCTTTTAAATACATTTTTATTGATTTCAGAGAAGAAAGAAGAGGGAGAGAGAGATTGAAACATCAACGATGAGAGAGAATCATTGATTAGCTGCCTCGCATGCCTCCTACTGGGATCAAGCCTGCAACCCAAGCATGTACCTTGACAGGGAATTGAACCGTGATCTCCTGGTTCATAGGTCGATGCTCAACCGCTGAACCACACCAGCTGGGGATGGCTACTTCCTAAATCAGTCTCATTTCCACTAATATGAGCTGTTTTTCCCACGTGGCTTCATATTTACTATTTTAATGGAAATATAATGATTCCATAGATTATATTTACTATAATTTCACTGACTGTTTTCATGCTGCTAAGCGTTTAGCCTATCTCTAATTTCCCACAACAACAATTTTTATAGCAATAACATTTTCTGTCCTACAGTGACTTCTTCCTTTTAAAATTATGTCTGTAGGATATATCCCTGGGGGGGGTGTGTGGAATGGAGGTAAACAGGGTAGCACATTTTTGATGGTTCTTGCAATTTTCATCCCAAATTCCTTTCCAATAGGGAATAACAATTTATACTGTCACCAGTAATATATGTACTTTTGTTAAAATAAATAGATGCAAAATTGTACCTCACAAATTGTGAAACAACTTTATTTGGAGACTTGAATGGAACGAATGAGGGATGAGTGAAGACATGTGGTGAGACCTGCCCTGCCCAGTGTGGATTTCGAACAGTACTGCCAAGGAAGCAAGACTAGAGAGATGAGCCCAGTGAAATCCCTGGCCACACGGCCATTCTGGGGTACATGAGGGGACCAGGAGACCTCATTTCACCCTGAGGAGTGGTAGCCAGGGAGAAAGCAGGGTCTTGAGATGCAGATGCCAAAGAGCAGCTAAAAAGGAGAACGGTTTACTATCAGTAGGGTCCCTGATGCAAAAGAGAAGTGACTCTGGGTCGGTGGGGTAATGCAATGGGTGTAGACAGAGCCACAGGCAGCAGAAAGATAAGAGCTACCACAGAGTACGATGGTGGTTGTGCTGGGGATTGGGGTGGGGGAAACGGGGAGATCAAAGCGTACCAATTTCCAGCTATGCAATCTGAGTTCAAAGGTACACCCTATACCAACCATACATACTCTCGACTTGAAATTTGCTAAGCAATCACTACATGAGATGATGCATATGCTACCGATTGTGGTGATCATTTTACAATGTAAATGTATGTCAAAACATCAAGTTGTTCACTTTATACCTAATTTTTGCTTGTCAATACACCTCAATAAGAGCTGAAAGAAAGAAGGGAGGACAGAAAGGAGGGAAAGAGTGAAGGGGGAGAGAGACAGAGAAAGAGAGGGAAATAGAGCAAAAGAAAGTAAAGAACTATGCCAACAACAGCAGAGACTTCAGGCACTGCCTGATGTACCAGACTCCAGGAGGCTGTAGGGGGTACAGAGTAGGAGAAGCCCAAGCTTGCAGCGTGAAACAAACATTTCTTCATAGAGAAAGCAAAGTCGGAGGAGGCTCCTTCAGTTTCCACCCACAGGCTGATCAGTCCCTGGTCAGTTTCCAGCCTACCCACCCCTGCTCTCCTGGCCCCAATATCCATCAGCCTAATGGACATCCCCACCATCCACCAGCCAGAAGTCAAAAATCCTCCCAACGCCTCCCTGTCCTTCACCCTCTCCATTCAAGCAGCGCTCAGGCTTCACCTCCTGCTGGCCCTGGCCACCCACTTGGCTGGCCTCCATCCTGGTCTCTGCCTCCATCGTCTCTCTCTCTAATCCACTTGTCACATCGGAGTAAGACATCTACATCTCCTCTTGCTTCAAGCCCGTTCATGGTCCCCTGGAGCTAAAGTCATGGTCCTCCAAACCACATGTCATGCCTTCTCCCCAGCCACAGCTCCCATATTCCCTCTTGCACATCCTGGGGCCTTCCAGCAGGATCCCTAATGAATGCCACAGCAACGTGTACAAGGCTTTGTCCCAAAGAACTGGGATCCTGGGAGCTGCTGGAACATCCAGGCCAAACTCTCCATTTAAGAGCAGGGAAAGCATCTACCTGCCTCCAGGCCCCTCACGGAATCCCTTCCCACTCATGGGATCGTCTGAGACTCGGGAGGAGAGAAGTCCAACAGATAGAAGTGCAAGTTCCAAGGAAGAGACCAGGAAGGGAGCCAGGTGGAAGACACCGGGGATCACACGAGGTCCAGTCACTGTGCATGGGCTGGGCTACGGGAATCCCTTCACAGAGAAGAGACTGGAGTCCAACTGAGAACCATACTTGAAGGGCATGAGTTGTTCCTATTATGAGTCAGGAATTATTCAGTAAATCCATAAAAACTGTTGTTCATGTTTTTCTCACTCAAGTCCCTTGGTTGTGGAAAGGCCCCACGTTAAGAATTCTGCACAGATAATAAGACCAGCACGACAAAGACGACTCCAGCTTTGCCATCAGGGGAAGGCCCCCTGGTTACTGCCCCTCCCAGGGCATCTGGGGACAGTCCTACGCCTGAGACAATTCCTTCTAGATAGGTATCAGCTCTCAAACCCAGCTGCCCCTCTGATCAATGAGGTGTCAAGACAAGAAACCTGGCAAAATCCATCCCTGCTTCTTAATGGCTGCAGACAGGAAAGGAAGTACGTGGTGATAAAAAACAGCCTAATGATCCTGGCTCGGCCCAAGGCAGGGATGATGTGATTAAATGGCACTCGGGCTCGAGCAGAGGAGACATTCTGTTCTTGCTCAGACTCCTCTGCTTTTGAATATAATTGTCTCCAGAGCACTAATCCCGTTCAAGGGAAGTGGAAGCACTGAGAGCAACTAGCCTCCATGTGGTGATGGTGGCTCCTCGGAGCAGGTCTCTCGCACCTGTCTATGGGTCAGTGTAGCCCTTTGCTCCCACACCCATGTCCAAGTTCTACCAAGACGCAGGAAGGCGAAGCTGGCTCTAGAGCCAGAAATGAAAACAGCCAGGATCCTGCAATCACCAAACGCTTGCTCCGAACACCAGCCCTCAGTTTCTTTGGAAACTGATGTTTGACCACCAGACGCATGGATGCTGATGTGCAAGAACAGGGTTACCTGTGCTCCATCACCTGCAGCTCTACAAAGATGACAGCCCTGTGGCTTGAGCTCAGCTCAATACATCTACACTAGTTAAAGGTAAAGAATTCTCATCTTAGCCACTTCTGGGTAAGTGACTAGAAATTCGTCTGTCTACCTAGCATCAAGCAGGCACAGTCATCAGAAGGACACTTACCCGGACAAGGTCCATTTCTGGGCTGCTCTCCATGAAGGTCCAGATCTTGGGGCTAAGCTCTTCCCACATGCCTTTTATATCATGAAACACAGCCAGTTCCTGGAAGGTCTTATTCACCTGGAGTGAGGAGGGGAGCCAGGGAGAGCAGGAAGAAAAGAGGAGAGGCAGAGACATGAGAAATGCAGCTGCTCCCTGAAAAGATGCTCATCCCAGCACCCTCTCTCAGTCCTCTTTCAGCCCTTCCAATCCCCAGGAAGTGCCTGCCGGCAGCGCCGATTCAAACACCCAAAGCTGGGGAGCCGAACCTCAACAGTCAGCTCCGGCCTGGGTCAGACCCAAGGTTCTCACTCTTTGGAAATCCCAGAGGAGTCATTATTTGCTCAATATACTCCATCTGGAACCACCTGCAATTCTAGCAGGATTCTGGAGAGAAAATCCTGGGCCTGGGCACCTTACCTCAGCCATGACCTGCCTCGTGGCTGGGGTGTCAGGTGTATATAGGATCTTCCCAACAAGCAGAGGCTTGAGAGCTTTCCATATGATGCGGGAGAGAGGACTGGACTCCAAACTCTTCATCATATCATTGCAATATGGACCTGTGACGATGAAAGGCAGATGTTCACATGCATGCTCACAGACCTGTGGGAACTCGCAGGGCTTTAGAGCCAGCGAGACAATCCCAGGTTCAAATCCCTGCTCTACCACTTAATAGCTGCATAATAAATAACAGGCAGCCTGAGCCTCAGTTTGCTCCCCTGTAAAAAATAAAGTTCATTACAGCTATTTGGAGAGCCCTTAGAACAATGCTTGATAAATAATCAGAGCTTATTCTAACACTGACTATGGAACGCTCACAATGGAGACGGATCTAGAAAATGTTTTTACTGTGCACAACAAGCCTGCATACCCCTAGATTCATACCTGCATGCTGATCGTCACCAATCTATTTTCATTGAAAACATAGGGCTGAACTCATAATTTAGTTTTCACACAAAAAAACAAACAATTCCAGGGGGCCAAGTGGGGGGGGAGGGGAAGGAGATAAGAGGACATATGTAATACTTTCAACAATATTTATTAAAAATAAATAAAAAACAATTCCCTTTCATTAAAAGCTCTCTTCACAAATATAAGTAACCAATGTAAAAAAAAAAAATCCTAAACTGAGAAATCTGAAGTTAAATCAAATACTAGTGTTTGATTTTCCAGAAGGATTCCTATTTTTTTTTTTTTTAATTTCATTCCAGGTTCTTTTAGATACCAAGCATCCTCTACATGCTGCAAAGACAATATAATTTTTTTTAAAGAGGATCTGCTCACAAGTCCACCTGTTAGGAAAATGGAGGTTCCCTTGGGTTGACTTGCAAAGTGAAGAGCAGAGGAGATGGCATTTCAGAAAACCGCCTGTAACGCCATGCCCTCCGGCTTGCAAAGCAACTGCGCTGTCTGAGGGCTTTACTCCAGCGGTACGGAGAGGTTCTTAGGTTACAGTAATGCACAAAAAGCTGCCTCACTTGCTGTCTGAAAGACACACCTGCGGTTGGAAATGGAGAAAGGCTCGCTTGCATCAAGTTTTCAAGGGAAAGGATGCCATTGTTTAAAACTGTAACACTGGCTCCTCGCTGCCATCCAAACTGCCCGGGTGTGAGGAGCAGATATGGAGTTACAAGGTTCTTTAACACCGCATCGCAGCTAAGACCCAAAACAAACACCTGATCAAGTGCCCAGGCCTGATGGGAGACACACGCCTTCACTGACAGGTATTTCAGAGGCTGTGTGGTTTACCAGAAAAATGCTGGAGCCAGGGGGATCTGGGCTTAATCTCGCCTCTTATGGATTAGTTAGGCTTGTGTGGCTTTGAACAAGTCACTGAACCTCTCTGAGCCCGTAGAATGTGAGGCCATAAAACCTGCCTTGAATAGTTACCGTATGGGTTCAATGGGCTAACAAACAGAATGTATAGGAAATGTTCCCTCAAGGTTGACTTTTATGTTGTTATTATTATTACTGCTATTTTTTAAGTTTTTATTTTAAAGCACTAGTGGCCCGGTGCATGAAATTCATGCACGTTAAAAGGGAATTAATCAGAGGAAATATTTTAAGATTGCTATTTTGTTCCCATCTCTCCATCCCAGTCTCTCCCAGTCTCTGTCTTTGTTTTTCTCAGCAGTCCTCCAGGCCTCCCTGCCTCCTTCCCTCTCTCCCTCTTCCTCTTCCTCTTTCCTGGCTGGGAGGGAGTAGGACCAGTAAGGGCAGCTCCACCCTCTGCCCGCCCTGGAGCCTCATCTTGAGAGAGGCTCCGTGAGCAAGCTTGGAGGGAGGGAAAGAAAGGGAGAAAAGACTGTGAGCTGGTGGCGCTGTGTGTGTGTGTGTGTGTGTGTGTATGTGGTTGTGAGTGAGTGTGAGTGCCGGCCCCACCTCCCCCAGCCCCATCCCAGCTGCCACAAGTCCCCACCCACCAGAGCCTGCTGCGCACACAGCCTGGGCATTCGGTCGAGCCTCTGATCGTTGTGGACATTATGGACCCTGGCTCTTTATATATATAGATACCTCAAGAGGAAGGAGAGGGGAGAGGAAGAGGGGAGAAAAGCCTTCATTATTCTGGGAACCACTCTCCTACATTCCCCAGAAAACTGGGAGAATGCTTTCAACTATTCATTCACCACTTGATAAACACACTGTGTACCTGAGACGTGCCAGGGCCCGAGCAGTGGGGACAGGTAGCTCATCAGGAAAAGACGCTAGGTTCTAGGTGCTCAGTGGTAAGCAGACACATGCACATCCAATGCTGCACCAGAGGATGAGGGTTTAGCATGAGGGAGAGGGGACACAGGGCTGCCTGAGTCTACATCTAAGGTGGCGGGGGCCAGGGCTTGGGCCTGCACAGACACTCACTTGTAGAATTGTCATAGACGGCACCAGCATCCTCCTCAGTGCCATTGCCTCCAAAGAGGGCTTTGTAGTTGTTGTCCTCATACCAGTTAAGGGACTTGATCTTCAGACCCCCACCCTCGGGGTGGCCACAGACAATGCGGGAGACAGCCTGGTATATCTGGGTGGAGGAGATGGAGCTGTTCACGTTGGTCAGAAACATCACCTCCTGCCGCATGTCACTCCAGCTCCTCATGCTGAACAGCTGAGGTCAGGGATCAGGAATGAAAGGAGAGGGAGGAGGAGAAAAGGGTAGAGCAAGGGTGGGAGACAGAAAAGAGAGAAAAACATCTTATTTTCTCAACCTTTCCAAAGCCACATCCCAGAACATATCTTGTATGACATCATCTCCTCAGAGCCTGTGAGGGGATGCCAGAACCATGCTACGAGGGTTGTGGTTTACAACCAGCGGCATCCGTGTACTCTGAGAGGTCTGGAATGCAGACCTCATCTACCTGTTATAGTTCAAACCTACATTTTCATGAGATGCCAGGTGATCCCCAGGCACAGTCAAGACACAGAAGCACAACTGGGCAGCAAGTAGAGTCGCTGGCAATGGGCATCATTTCATTCTGATTGTCTCGTGGTGTCGGAGAGAATGCTTTCTCTGAACAGCTAACATGCTTATATACATACATCAGGAACTGCCTCACACCCTCGATCACAGACTCATTTCTAAAACACCCCCAACCTCAGTGTGGAAACTAAGGGGCCCCCTGCCCCTTGGGAGAAAAGTGACTGTGTGTGCTGCCGCATCCTTGTCTCAGTTAAGTGCTGGGTGATGGAAAAGCATGAGATGGGAAGACCCGAGTTTGTACCCCAGCTCTGTCTCTCATTAGCTTACAGGCTTACAAGAGTCACCCCTCTAAGGCCCAACTTATCATCAAGACGATGACAGTGTGGTGGCAAGGAATAAATCACATGACACACGAGAGCGGCCCCTGCACAGAACAGCCCCCGCGAGCGGTGAGTCAGACGCTCCAGGCAGCCAGGGGCTGTGTCTGACTTCCACTTGACAAGGGCTTTGTCTCCCATACAAATGGACTCCCGCACCTCATGGAGTTCTTGGCCCCGCTGCTCTTATAATTAAATATTTATGGAGCACTTTGTATTTCCACACATTTCACAGTACATCATTAACAGATCCCTTACTTCCTTGAAAAGTCACTGCATGTTCTCACCACCTGGAAAACCAGCCATGGGGAGCGGGCGGGGGCGGGGAGACTATGGGACCTGCACATGCCTCAGAGGGGGCCTACAATCGGACTCCACACCCCCAGGTTTCTGTCTCATGGAGCCTGCTGGTTCCACAGATCCTGACCGCCGCCTGCCCCGAGAGGAGCCGGGCACAGATGACAGATGTCACAAGCGTCTGTCCCCCTAAAGAGGGAGAACAAGTAGGTGGCCAGCGTTTCCTCACTTATCCTTTTCATAACCTGCATGAGGTGTACAGACAGGGCGGGAGAGACGGCCAGACCACTTTCCCTTTTGTCTGTGAGTGGAACAGCCATGGAGATCTTTAAATAATAGCGAAAGCCACTCGCTTCTCTTCCCACAGGCAGCCTCACCACCACCATCCCGCCATGCCCCAAGCAAAAGAACACACTGCCTCCCACGTGAAACCAGCCGTCTCTGCGCGGAGGCACTGTAAGTGACGAGGTTACACGGGCCCTCCCAGCGCCTATCTGAGGGGCACAGTCCACCCTCCTCCGTGAAGCGCTCCCACGCACAGTCCACAAAAGGTGGTGTCTGATGTTCCCTGGAGTGTATGGCTGACTGACCTGCTGCCTCTCAACCCACTGCCATGTGCCCCCACCACAGTCTCTTCTCAGTTTAACAGCCAGAATGCAAACAGTCTCAGACGCTAGGTCACGTCATGCCTGCCCCTCTGCTCCCAGCCTTCTGCTGGCCCCCCTCTCACTCAGCCAGACCAGGCCTACGTGGCACTCCACTCCTCCTCTGACCTCTCACCTCCAACCACCCTCTCACTCGCTCACTTTGTTCGGGCTACACTGGCCTCCTTCCTGGTCTTTAAATACATTCCTTCATCGTGCCCTACACAAGTATCTCTGGGTCTGTGGCTCCTCCTGTGTGGAGTGCTCTTCCTCCTTCTCCATTGAAACTGACATTTCCTGCAGGTCCAACTGTCACCGTATCAGAGAGAACCTTCCGAATCACTGCCTTTGAAACAACCCTTCATCACAGTCTCCCTTTACTGCTTTATTTGTCTTCCTTGCACACATCCCTGTGATCACATCATACACCGACCTGTCTCCCACCCAACACTAGACTCAGGAGAACAGGGACGTTACTGTGTTCACTGTTGAGTCCCAACATCTAGCGATGCTGGGCCCCTGGTAGGTGTTGGGTGGATCACAGATGCTGCTCCCTGCCCTGCCTCCTGATCCTATCAGGCACAGCCTCCCTGTCCCGTCACCCGGACATGAAGCTCACGTCAGCTTTGACTCAACTACGTCCACTCAACTGCCAAGTCCTGTTTATTTATATTTTCTCTCTTTAACAAGTCTCCTTCCTATTCAATACCAGTTACCATCAGAGTCCATCAGACAACAAGTGGGCTACAGCAGCAATAACATGGGCTTTGGAGTCTAACAGTCCTGGGTTCTAATCCCCGTTTTACCATGTAGGTGATTGTGGGCAAGTTCTCTAACTTTTCTGAGGCTGTCATCTATAAAATGGACACAGTAAGACCCATTTATATTTGTCCCATGGATTATGCAGGAAAATTGAGTGAAACTGCATGAACCAGGGGGGCTGCTCAGAAAATATTAGCTCCCTTTTCCTTCAAGAGTTGTACTCTGGTCAAGAGAACCAATTCCCCCCCTCCCAAACACTCAACAGATAAACAAGGACATTTATTTATTGATTTGTCCTCTCCCAGTTGTCGCAGAGAAATAGCAAGTTAGACAATGGGTAACTTGTGGCTGAAGTGACTTGAAGGTTTGACACAGAAAGGAGCAGCTGGCCCCTGCTTGCCCTGGACCAGGGAGCAAGCTGCCAAGAAAAATGTATATTGCTCAGTTGGAGAGTTTCGCCACATTGGCAGTGGGAACATCACATGCTTTTAATTTTTTTTTTTTTAACCCCAGACAAAAGGCAGGCCAGTGATGTAAGAGGAAACAGCTGTACCCAGACTCTGAGCTTAGAGGCAGTCTCCCATGTCGCAGTCCCTGCTCTGCTTTCTGTATGGCTGGGCGAGGACCTGGAGGAGCAGTCAGTCAGGGCGCGTCAATGTCAGCTAACGGGGCCCTGGAGAACTGGCTATGGACTTGCCAGGCAGTGTTTCCTGGACGAACCCCAGGTGACCGAGGTTCTCCCCTTACAGAAAGGTCACCAGCATTCCTAACTGAAGTATCCAATGGCAGTTGGAAGGGGGCTTCTTTCCCTGAAAGGGACCTAAAAACCAAGCCTCTTCAGTCAGACACATATGAACATAATTAAAATTTTTTTAAAAAAAGGAGAACCAAAAACAACACACTAAAGGGGTGATGGCTTAATCTTGGTTTTCTATATTTTCCAAACATTGTGCATTTTCCACAGTGAACATGCAATACTTTTATTCTCAAGAAAAAGAAAAAGATATCTGAGAAACACCAAAAAATGAGTTAGAGAAGCAACTCAGAATAAGGTTGGACCAAGTCTGAGAAAATGTCCCCACAAGTCAGTCCTATCCAAAGTCCCCAGCCTTCAGCCTTCTGCCCACTGGGCTCAGCTCCTCACATGCTGGACTCCAGACAACCTCTCCTTCCCAAGTCTCATCTGCAACAGGCTAGGTTCAGAAAAGGGCAGCATTCACTGGCCGGGAGGCAGAGGAAAGGTGAACTGCCTTTTGTGAGCACCTACAGGCCCGCAGATCCTATGACCAAGCTTATTCCTACACATCTGTCAACCTGTGGGCTCAACTCATTGTTCATCAAGAGACTATATTCCCAAAGTGGGACCCCAGCGGCCAGATGTTTACAGGGGAAAGATGTGATGTAGGGATACCCACATTATTCCCTTTAATTAGCAAACAAATATTTTGGTAAGAGTATCTGGCCTTGCAACTGCATATTCCAGAAGAAATATGGTAAGACAAATGCAGCACATGGGGCGGAGGGCGGTAAGCAGGGGCCTCTTTCTAAAGGAGTTATTAACAAAGGGTGGGAATAAAAATGGAAGAAAGTTCTAGACTAGATATGGGGCCTTTAGTCACTAACTAATTAGCTCTGAGATATCTATGAGTCTGTTTCTTCATCTCTACAATAAAGAGATCAAAGCACATCATTTTAAACATCACTGGTGCCTCTACCACTGATTGTACATTTCACAGGATATTTAAATTTCAAGAAAACCTTGTTAGTCCACTTAGGGTTAAAAAAAAAAAGCGACAAAGGATGGTCTGCCTCCTGGTGCTGGAAAGGCACAACTTACCTCTTGGGCCAGAGTCCCGAGACTATCCAGCAATATTTTTGTGCCTTCAGTCAGCTCCTGGCTCAGGAAGGGAGAGATAGAGTCTAGTCCTGTCTGGAATGAGAAAAAAAAAACAACAAAAAAAAAAACAACAACTTGGTTTTTAAACTCAAATGTAAACCTGAAATCTCTAATAAAAATAAACAAGTTAATTAAAACCACTCACAGCTATGAGTTGAAACAGAAGATATTTTTACTTTATCTTATTGATTTTCAGAGAGAGAAGACGGGAGAGGGAGAGAGAGAAACACTGATGTGAGAATGGAACATCAACTGACTGCCCCTACGTACCCCCTTATTGGGGATCGAGCCTGCAACCCGGGCATGTGCTCTGACTGGGAATAGAAGCAGCAACCTTTTGGTGCATGAGAGGACGCCCAACCAACTGAACCACACTAGCCAGGGCATAAGTTTTCTTTTTAATTCAATGAAAGATAAGCGAGAGGAGGAGGAGGAAAGGAAGAAAATAAGGCAGGGATGAAGGACGGGCAAAAAGCGTAAGGTGGGTTGAGTATATATCAGATCCGAAAGACGTAACTTCCTTGAATAACATTAACCTCAGGAAACATGCCTGGAAACTAGGCCACAAAATGAAGTCTGGGAACCATGTACCTGCACTAGTATGAACTGTGATTTCCTGCTCATACTTGTTTGACGAAGGCCAGCAGAGCTTGCCAAATCACTTCTCCAAAGAGCTCCAGTAAATAATTCAGTTTGGAATTCCTAATATTATTTCTCCTAACCAAAAACACCCCCTTGGCTATGAACGCATACAGGTCCCTACTGATCACTGGAGGCAAGTGATTTTCTCGTATGATGTAAGGAAAGAGGGTGGAAAGAGGAGAAATAAAACCTTTAGTGAAGGACTGTACATTCTGTGTGGAGCAAACAGGAATTCATGCATTATTCATTATTTTTAGATCATAGCTAAGGACTATAATAGCATTACAGGAAGAATGCACAAACGCTTGTTGTGTTACTCAAAAGCTCCCACCTACTTCTATAAAATGTTCTAATCACAGCCCAGTAACCGTTTCTAAAAACATGACATTCTGTCGTGCTGTCCCCAGAATGACAAAGGCCATTGTGCCCTCTCCTTTCTGGGTCTAACAGATAACTTCATTATTTTCTTTCTCTCCTCACCAGCTTAATAGCTAAATTACAAAAGACTGAAAATTTTAAAGGCAATTTGACTTTAACTTCTGGGCTGGTGTTTTGTTTCAGCTCAGTGTTCAGCATAGTTCCTGGCACATAATAGCTAGATATCCAGTAAATGTTTGCAGGGGCGGGGGGGGGGGGGGGGGGGGGGGGGGGGGGGGGGGGGGGGGGGGGGGGGGGGGGGGGAGGGAGAGATCAAAAGGAAAGGAGGGCATATTAGGAGGGCTAGATGGACGGGTGTGAGGCCTGCTCCAACGGGCATTCAAATTCTCAGGTTTACTCTGTTTTGCGTTCACCTTGAGTCACCTACCCTTTAGAGTCTTTTGGTGGTTCCCTTGCTTTAAAGATGAGGCCAAATCACCTAACATGATCAGCTAGTCTTTGCCCACCTCTGCAGTGTCATGCCTTACATTTCTCCTCCCATTAAACCCCCCATAGCTACATCCACTCCACTCATGTGCCGGTCCTCTAATTGCCACCTCCTCCTCTTGCCCCTCCAGATGCATACAGAGGCCGTATGGTCCGCCTGGAGCATTCTTCTCCTGTTCTTTACCTGGCTAACCTCTATTCTTTGGTTTCAACCTACAGGACCCTTCTCTCCTGATCCTCAAGGACTGGATGAAGAGGCCGAGTCAGGGTCTGCACAGCACCAAGCAAAGGGGCTTTGGCTCTGTAGTGAGTCTGCTTCTTGCTTGGTCTCTCCCATCTACTCCTTCACCTGCAGGCAAGCTCAGAGAGAGTCGTACCTTGCTCATCAACAGCCTCCCAGGCTCAGTACATGGCAACAGATCAGGGATTGGTAAATATTTATTAGATGAATGAATATGTTTATTTATAGAAGATTACTACACAAAATGAAGACTGGATTACTACTAAGGCATTGGAAGTCACAGCCAACTAGAAAGAGAAGACAGAATGTCTGTGAAATAAAAATGTAAGTGAAAACTCTTTTCAATTTACAAAAGTCTTGTCTACACAGAGATTTTTCAGGAACTCTACAATGAAATAAAGTGAAATGTGGATGTATTTTCAACATAAGGCACCATTTTGTTTTCCTCATGCCAATGCATGCTACCAAGTGTTTATGGGGACATTTCAAACTTTCTTTAAATACTCGCATGAAGTCGAATAAAATTTCTCCTTCACTTTGCCTGTATTCAGAAACTCCAGGTCAGGGCTAGGATTTATGTTGTAGCTCAGACTGGAAGTAAACCATGTGCCAGTCTTGGAGGACCCATCTCTCTATAAAGAAATTATGTGGCACAAAGTCCTAGAGGATTCCAATGTCTACGTATTAGAATGAGGAGCACCTCTTTCCAGGCTTATCTTTCTTCCAAGCCTCCTTCCTGGTTGTAAGAGAAACTACAGGTAAATCAAAGTGCTATCTGGTAGGAACACTGGATGTTAAATGATGCTGTTGTTGGCGGGGGCAATTCACCGGAGATCTCACAAAACCCCCCAGAAATGCACCTGTTCTGGAACTATACACAATACTCCAAAGACCGAAATGCTCAAGGTCATCCCCCATTCTTTGAGTAAGAATGAACATGTATTCTCATGGACTGCTTTACTGAACTATTGAATCCTAGACTGATCAGACTTTGTTGGCATTTTCGGGGGCAAAGGGGTCTGCAAATGCAATTTTGTCACTGGTTAAGCTGATTACTGATTGTGCTTCCATCCAATGCCAAGGCTTTCCCACTGTGACAGCTCACAGTGTCTCCTTTCTGATGGGCTTTTTAAAATGAATAGAGATCTCTCTTGCCAACAGTTTTGAGCCTTTAAAAAAACAAAAACAAAAACCTGGAGAACTCTTTCTTTAAATGAACTCATACAATCTCAAATTATAATTATTCAGAAAAAAAGGTCTTTTCTGATCGAAACAGGCACGAGGGACCTTGGGCTTAGACTCAGAGCCACACCCAAACTCACTCTCACTCTCCCTCCACTGACCATTCAGGAGAGAGCCCCAAAGTTTGCAAGAACGGTTAGAATACCGCTGAGCTGAATTATATCTCAGACTCCCAGCCAGCTCTATGTTTCTACAAAAACAAAGTCACATTGTTCAAGGGAAAAATTTCGCATTCCACCAGAATTAGCGCTTGAAGCTTGTCCGCACAGCACGCCCACTCACCAGGATGGGCTTCAGAATGTCCAAGTTGGAAAGAAACACTCGCTCCGCGGCATCCAGCTTCTCCCCTGGCAGGCTGCAAAGCCCGGAAACCTCTTGGTCACTCAGTTGGATCACCTCTTCTAGCTTTGATCCTCTGCACAGATTGGTCAAACGTAACTGGTAGCCGTGCAAAAACACCTGGAAGCATTGCATGCAGAGAGAGACAAGCGGGACTGGGTTACAAAGATGGGAAGCTGCGTCCCTGAAGCCTTTTGGGTGACTTCGCCTCGACACAGCCCTGAAGAACAGACACCCCTGAATCAGCCCCATGCACTGGGTCTCTTTCATGAGCTTCGGACTGTGTCCAGGCAGGATCTGCCAGGACACCGGAGACTTGCATGATGTGCTGGACTCATAGCCCGTCTCCCACTCTCCTGTCCTTGAGAAGGGAAATTCTGAGTCCAAATCCTTTTTCAAAAGTGGGACACACAATTCAGTGGCTAGGACTCTAGAGCGTGAACTCCTGAAGCCACTTTTATTATTTTAGAACTTATAATATGTTCGACAGGGGTTGGGCTGAATTATAGAAAAAGCAGCATTTATTCTATTTATTTGTAGGTACATATAACGGATGCAAAGAACTATTCACGCAATCTCAGGATTTGAAACTCTTCGTGTCACCTGCCCGGGAGCGGAGTACCAGCAAGCCACGCCTCTTGTCTCCTTGGGACCAGTTCTAAGTCATTATTATCTGTTCATTATAGCAGACCATCCCCCTACAGAACCTCTACTTGGCCACATTTTTACTTAATTAGCTTTTTGGGGCCTACATAAACTGAGCTTCCGGTATGGCCCTGGCTGTCCACTAGACAGCAAGTCCAAGGAGAGGAGACGCCTTGCCTTTCCTGCTCACTTTGGGTCCTTAGTGCTGAAACATTACCGACAGTAACGTTTGTGGAACAATGAATGGCTGATGCACTCAGAATTTCTTATTCCATTACCGCCTCCCCTGTTTGTTTAGAACAGTGCAGCTTGACCTGCTTGTAGTACAACCTGTTGTGAGTGGTGAACCTCAAGCTTCCCAAAGCCCATGCAGCTTTCTGATGCTGCAGAGCACTAGACCTGCCACCGTCTCCATTACGTTTTCACCGACTACCAGGTACCCAAGCACACTCCAGTCTGACTCCTTTCTCTAACTGTCCTTGCCTTCAGGCTGCCGGCCTCCCTACTGTGTCTGTGGTTAAGGGTTCGGGCTACATGGAGAATCCATCACCACTCAAGGGCCACTTCCATACTTAGCATACCCCCCATTTTAAACTGATCGGACGTGACATGACAGATACGAAACTGGCAGGGGGCAGTGGAAATCATGCTAAATGCAGCTATTTTCATAGGCCTGCTCCCTTTGGCCCACCTCCCGACCACACAATTGCTAAATACAAAGCATATTTTCCTAGTTTCATCAGGGCAAGTGGTAAGCACATTTTTTTCTGATTTTAAGAGTTCAACAGCATGTGTAGCAAAGATCTTGTTTTCAGGCATAAACATTTGCACTGCTTCTGCTTGTTGTAAAGACAAGCTAGTATGCATGCATGAGACGGGCTGAGGAAGCAGTTCCCCTTTCTGCCAGAGAATAAACACGGAGAGCCTCTCTGAAAATCAATAACCATGCAAAGGGGTCTACTGCCAGCTCCACGGGAGCTGTCTACCTAATGATGCCCGAGGAAGGCTTCTAAGAATGGAAGGTTAAAAAGCTATATAAACACCAACATTACTTCCTGGTTATATAAATGAAGAAAGAAAAAATAAACATTTTCTCCTTACATATCTTTCTTTAAAGGGAGCATTAAGTTTTTAAAAATCTGCTGACAGAGCTGCTCCAGATCGATAATCCTCAACCCTGCTTATTGTCTCAGAACTGTGAAATTTCAACGAAAATGCTTCATTCATCTTAACTTAAAGTCATCCCCCTTTTAGGAGGAAGTTAGCAACAAATGCCAGTTGACAGGCAGGAAATCAGTTTTATTTCAACCAGCTGGCCCCCCTGACAGCAGGTTGCAGGTTCCACTCTGAACGGCTTGGCAGTGCCAGCCAGCCTGCGCAGAGAAGTAAGAATAGCTGAACTTGAGCTAATGCCCTCCTTCAGGGCCATGAGGAGGGCAGAGGCTTATTCATTTTTCTCTAGGACAATGTCATTGCCATCAGCCCCACCGAGGCAGCCGCGGGTGGCAGCTTACCTTGCGAAGGCTGACATCGGCCCCCAGCAGCCTGTCCACAGTGGGCCTTGGCAGAGAGAGGTTGTGATTCAGGAATCCAGAGAAGGTTTCATTGTCCACCAGGAAATCCCGCAGCGTCAAACCTGCAGAGAAATGGTGTTTTATTTTCATTTAATAAGTAATTCCAAGGGGGAAAAAAATGTCAGCACAATGGGGCGAGTGGAGAAAACTACCATAATACTGATTGCCTCGTTTTAAACCGATGGACAACCACAGGCTTCTGGCGTAAGCTCACAGGGCAACGAAGTACGGGAGCTTCGCTGAAAGGAAGGGACACAATGAGGCTGCTTTCTGAAGACGTGGGGAGCCACGCTCAGCATGCGCCCCTGGGCTTGCCAGCGCTGTGCACACACACACACAGCCTGCCCCGGCTTTCCAAGGAAAAGACAAACCTTTCAAAGGCTCTCACCCATCCCACCTGAGATCTATGGCACTAACCCCTCTGCTCCTGCCTCCCCGCTGCATCTCAGGTTGCTCAAATCAGAGGTATTTAAAGTCGTATTTCTTCAAGCCCCAGGGCTGATTTCCTGTAAAAGGGCAGCGGTTCTCAGGCTTGAGAATCACGCGCAGCAGGGCCTGTTGACAAAGCTTGCTGGTCCCATCCCCAGAGTTCCTGATTCAGAGGCCTGGGAGGAGGCTGGAGAATGTGCTTTTCTAACAAGTTTCGGGGTGACACTGATGCTGAGGGGCCAGGGCACCCACTTTGAGGACCACGGGGGTGGAGCATTACTTATATCAAAGTGCTTCCACCAACACGGTCTCAGTTTAATTCCAAACGTGGAACATGTGATACGGAGCTCCAAAACCAGGTCTGTGGCGCTTTAAGGAAGTGTATATTAAAAAATCACCTGTAGTAACGACTGGATTGCTGCAGGATTTCATACCGAACCCCTTTAAAAAATAAGCCCTCCAGGTGCGTTAGAGAATGCTCCGATCCAGTGCCGAAAAGGCAGAATGTTAGTCCCCAGGGTGGGAGGCTGTGCACGCGGTGCCTCTTGGGAATTTCAGGTCATCTTCCTGAACCTCAGTTTCATCTCCAAACTGAGGTTTCTGACCAGATACTAGGCAGGGGCCCCCGACTCTAAAATACCATTGTTTTCCCTGCCCTATTTCATTTGTCCACTTCTTCTTCTGCTCACTCTCTTCATAACTCAATTTCTTTCAATACAGAGAAAGCCAGCTGCTCATGAGCGCGTGGTGGGCAATCATGGCCTGCAGGCTGCAGCCCACGGTCCCAGGCACTGCCTGACCTCTAGGGGGCAAACCCTGCAAACCAAGTCACTCAACTGAGGAGAAAGATGTTAGATCCGAAAACCCGCTGCAGTGTGAGGCTTACAGAGGACAGGAGCCGCACCTGGGAGTGAGGGCCCAACAGCCCAGCCAGATCTCATCACTGCTGGCCGACCCAAGTGTGTCTGCTTACGCAAACTTGAGGAATGCAGGTTATAGGAAGGAATTTAGCACAGGTCCCGTCTCTAGAGAAGTGAGTCTCTGGCTACATCTAGTTACTCCTCATGTTCTTGCCCAGTTAGTGTCCTCCTCGGAACAGGGATACCTGTAGACAGCCACCTGCGTGGTGCTCACATTTGAGTATGACGTGATACTGTTACCGAAGGCTCACCTCTATGATTGTCAAACCCCAGAGCACCTGAGCTCCACTTAGGACGCGTACTGCCCTAAGGCAGCTGCTTGGGCCCACTCCCCGGAGGTCCTGGAGTGGCTCTAGAATGGGGCCTAAAAATCTGTAATTTAATAAGCACCCCTTCGACTTCTGTGCAGGGGTCCTGGGAACTGGACTTCTAGGAATGGGGTTTTATTTGTGTGCCAAATCCACTAGACCTTGCCTCTGGGACACACAATTGTGTTTTATCTCTGTGTCACAGTGGCCAGATCAAGGCCTGCCGAAGAATTACTGGTTAGGGAATGATGGCTGAACAATAATATATCTGGAGACGGGATTAGGACTAGGAAGGTTCCAGAAGTATCTGGGCAGCATCACAGACTTCCCTGCAGCTGAGTAGGTCCAAGAAGGACCCCGCAGTGTCCAGGACAGCACTCCCCAGCCACATCCCAGGAGTAAACAGGATCCCCAGAATCACACTCCCAGGGACACACAGTGCTATCAGGGGTGTCCCCGCGTCCCTGTTGTAGGGGTACATAGGAAGGCATGTAGGAACACTGGTGGCTTCGCCTGGGGCGAGGCATGGGAGCCAGACACTGAGCACTGGGGGACAAAGGGAAAAGCTCCACGCTGGGGTCAGACCTGTCCGAGCCCTGGTCAGGACAGAACACACACATGGGCTGACTGTCACTGACCAGTCACGTGGACAGCGTGATGGGGAATTCGGAACAGCCTCCTCCCTCCCGAGCAGGGCAGCTGAAGCCTGGGAGGCCGACCCTGGCTGCACTGGCAATGGGTCTAGGTCACGAGCAACACTCTCCAGACCAGCGAGTGGGCTCAGCGTGTTTATAAGACTCTTCTGCTATGTCAACAGGCTCTGAGGATGAGAGCAGCTGGGTGTGAGCAAGCTCTAACCGCCTATCAGTGAATCCCCTGGATGAGACATGAGAACCAAGAAGCTGATTAAACGGTCAGTGCAACCCTCTGGCAGGGCATGTGCAGAGGGGTGAGGTCACTGGGTGGGGAAGCAGCAAGGAGGCCATCGACTCCCGGTCGCAAAGAATCTGCGTTCTGGTCACATGGAGACCACACATGTGGACACTTACAGTCAGTCACACGGCACCAACAGCAGCTGCAGCCGGTGTGGACACTGAAAGGCCGAGTTCACAGGTTCTCAACCTTGGCTCCCATTAAACTCACATGGTGGGGAGCTTTACAAAACTCCCAGTGGCCCGGGCCACACCCCCAAACCACTAATCAGAACTGGGGCTAAGACCCGGGCATCAGAATTTTATAAACTTCCCAGGTGATTCTGGAAAAGGCTGAGAAACGATGGGATGGTAGAAATCAGGATGAGAAGGAAGAGGAAGAGATGCAACATGTGTGAGGCCAGAGGGATGGCTTTGTATCCCCGGTCTCAGTTCTCTCCCTTATGTGGCCGGCAGGGAAATGAGAGGAGAAGCCAAGAATATTGAGAAAGCCAGATGTCTGAAACAGCCCTTCTCCTCTCAGCCCAGCGGACGCCTATCCCTTCTTTATGACTTGAGCCATGAGTCACTCCTCCAGGAATCCTGCCCTCACTTCCCCACCCACAGCTGGGTTAGGTGGCCTTCCTCTGTGGCCTGATAGCATCCTTGTTTCCCTCCAGCACCGCACGGATCAAGATGCAGGTGTCTGCGCACACACCTCTCTCCCTGAGGAGTGGAAGTGCCCTGAGGGCCAGGACTCTATCTTGGCATGCAGCGGCGCCTGGCTCAGAGGAGGCACTCAGTAGCTAGTGGGTGTGTGAAGAAGTGAATGAACACAAATGAGTGAGTTAACCAATGAACTGAGATGATCTGGAAAACAGCCCATCATGGAGAAGGAAATTCACCTCGCGGACGTTAGGGAAGAGTGGAACAGGACATGAATGTGAAACCACCCAGATCGAGGCAGCACCAGTTTCTCTGAGCCCCCTAAGCTGCATCCGCCGGGGTCACGAAGACAGCTGGGTGGTGGAAGCTAGAAGCAGGGAGTGGAGAGAGGTCAACAGAACCCATGGGGGCGACAATGGCATTTACCTCACTGGGCTGAGCTGGAGTCCCAGGATAATGCCAGGCACCGAGAAAGGTACTCAATACGGCTACTATCATCATCACCTTCAGGAAAGGCTGGTTTCATTAGCTTCATTGCGTGTGTGTGTGTGTGTGTGTGTGTGTGTGTGTATGTTATGTATTTGCCTGGCTGAATTCCTGAGTTGGACAGACTTGTTGAATTATTTCTGCTGATACTGTCTCTGAGATAAAGGTTGAAGCTGCCTGATCTGTCTATTCAGAACTTGACTGAGGAATTTTAAAATCTAGCATTTTACAGAGAATCAACAGGAAAGATCACATCTATGAGGTCACTACAAGGGTTAGCATAGGTGTAAGATGACGGATAAGAAAGACCAGTTATTAGAGGTAAGACAGGGAACATTTAATGGAAAAGGCAGTCACTTAAGCCATTTAACTTGGCCCAAGCGAGTTGACGTGACCTCAGTTTTCTGATCTGTAAAATGTGGGATAAGAAGTTGACTGTGGAGGTTTTCTCATCAGTGGTATTGAAAGGTTCTCTTGGGGTAAAACGAAGTCAGCACTGGATGTAATGTCAGAAGATCTGAGTCCAAGTCCAGCTCTGCGGTTCCTTGACTGCGTAACCATGAACTTAACTTTTTCTCTCCTCTGAATCTCTCTGGGCCTCAGTCTCCCTAAACATAAAATGGGACTATTAACACTCACAAACTGTTGTGAAAACCAAGATTAAAAAAGTGAAAGTAGTCTTTCAAAGGGAAAGAGCTAGGGAGCCTCAGTTTTCCACAGAAGCCTCAGAGGGTCTGAATGCTGTCCCAGCGCGCATGAGCTGGGCCGGCAGGTCCCTGAGGTGTGAGCTTCTGCTGCCTGCAGAGAAACTGAAACTCCGTCTCCAGCAAAAGGCAGGAGAGCTTTCCTGCTGCAATCTCTACAATATGGACCCAAATACTTGATCCGCTGAACTCAGCCGTCTTGGTTTAGGCTAGAGGTGTAAATGGTGGTCTGTCCAGTTCCCAAGCGCTTTCTTTGGGTGTGGTGAGGTGGGCAAAGGAAAGGAGGAAAAATAAAATCAGGGCCTTGAAGTCTAAAGAACAAAACAAGTGAAACGTATATTTTGTGGACTGAGGAAGAACTGGACAGAATCCTCAGTTTCTTGCTAATTCTCTGGGCCAGGCCCCTTTGACCAAGCTAAGGAAACACCTTCAAGCAGGTAGAGGGGTGTACAGGGCAGGAGAGGCCCTGCCCCAGGGGGAGCTTTCCATCAGTGTTCCTGGGATTCTTTCCAGCCTGCCAGAGCACAGCAGGGAAGGACAGGAGAAGGAGGGGACAGAAGGAGGAGGAGGGGAGAGGAGGGGAGGGGAGGGGGGAGGAGGGAGGAGAAAAAGAGAAGAGGAGGGAAGAGGGAGAAGGAGAGGAGAAGAGGGAGAAGGAGAGGAGAAGAGGGAGGAGGGAGGGAAGCAGCAAGGAGGCGGAGGAGGGAAGCCCTCAGCCAGAGAGCTGGGGTTACTCTCGGTCAATGCCCTCCAGTCCCCTCTCATGTTTCAAGATTGCTGTAGTCTCTTTTGTTCAACATGAAAAGGAACCACAGCAATCAGCTGATTGAGAAGTGGGTGGAGGCGGCAAATGAAAAAAAAAAGAAGTGGAGAAAGAGATCACGTCAGCATCCCAGGCCCAGACAGGCTTCTGAAAAGGACCCCAGGAGGGTCTCCCAGCCCTCGCCCTTGCCCCATCAAATGGGGAATGGGCTTGAGGAGACTGGGCCAAATTCCAATTCTCGGCTTTTCTCAGCATAAGCTTGTCTGGCTTTATAAACAAAACCTTGAAGCATTTCCCTGCTATAAAAGGGCTGGTAACAAACACACTCGGGTTTCTTCTTGGCGGTTTTTTGTTGTTGTTTTGGTTTGTTTTCCGGATGGTCAGGCTGTATTCCCTTCTTTCAGGACAGCTCCTGCCTGTTCACTGAGATGGCTGGACCCCCCTCTAGGAAGACCAGGCTTCCTCAGGGAAGTTCAGGGCTCTGGAGAAGCAGGTAAAGCAAGTGGCCTGGCAGTTCCCTGGGGTGACTCCTTGGCAGATGAGAGAAGGCTAGGAGCCTGGAGTGCACCTAGCCTCAGGTCCTCCCTCCTGGGCATCTCAGCCTGGGTTCCCAACCCAGGAGAAGTTTCCCTCTCTATAGTGAGGGCTTGCTCGGGGATCCTAAGATCTCAGGTTCCAGATTCTGGATAACCTGGTTCAAATCTCAGTTCCAGAATGTTCCAGTTCTGTGGCCTTGGAGAGGTGGCTTGCGCTCTCTGAGCCTGCATTTCTCTGTAAACGGAGGTCTACCTTATAGGCATGTAAGTATCCTGAATACTGACTCATTACATATGAGAAAATACAAGCTGGCAATTAAACAAGTTCAAAATAAATGTGTTGATAAAGTCATGACGACGACAATAATGTGATGGGTTCCCAAGAGAAACCAGAAAATTTAGGGTTATGCTCTCTGAACCTATGAGGCCATTGGGAGTTCTGTAAGTTTAGGAGCCACATAGTTCTTAAATTATTTTACATGGTATGTGAACTTGCGTTAGTTCAACAAACTTTTAAATGCCCACTGAACCCCAAACACTAGTGCTAGTGTTCAAAGCAGCAATACTGCTCGGTGCTCCTTAAAGGCAGGAGCCTATAACAAAAGAGATGCTATAGGAAGACATGATCCCTTCCCTTGCTCCCAAGAAGGGATGGACAGAGGGTGGATGGACAGTTGCGAGCCTCCATCCCTCTCTTGCCATGCCAGAATCAGTCACCGATGAAATCGAACATATCACACATCTTTCCCCATATCCACCTACCGAGGCAGGAGCATACTTGTGTCTTACTAAGATGTGGCCAAGGCAGGAGAGGTAGTTGGTAGCCCCTGGAATGAGGATTCACATCAACTGATAAGAACCTGAATAGTAACCAGGTCCTCAAAGAGCCAGTGGAGACTGTAGCCCCAAAGGAAAAGGGTGCCTTGCTCACACTGGCCAGGAGCACCCCTGATGCAGTGGGGGCAGCAGGCAGAGTGGGGCTGGCTTTGGGAGACGAGTTCAGGACCCAAAACGAAGATGAGTTTATGAGTTAAGGGCTGAGAAGGGATTCTTTCTAGGACGGGACTAAGGAAGAATTGTTAACATGCATCATGTATAAATAGCTTAGTTTCTCTTCTTTTGAAGTTAATACAATATTTTAAGGGGCAAGGTCATGATATGTGGGGAGTGGAAGGTGATTAGCATTCACTGATCATCAGACATGTGATATGAATTCTTCTTTTAAGTCCCTAAAACAAATTTCCAGGAAATATATTATTCTCACTTTTCAAATGTGAAAACAGACCCAGAGAGGTTCATATCCTGTTCAAGGTTACAGAGCAAGCAAGTCGTAAACTGGAACCCAATCAGCTCTGGCTACAAAGCTCTGGTTCTTTCTACTATATCAAGAAATAAATAAATCTCTTCACTCTTTAAAAAAAATGCCTCATCATGTTTTTGGCATCAAGCTAATGACGCTACCCTTACTTCTCAGGATAAGGCAACATGGCTGCACAGTGTGGTGGGCAGATGCTGACAAGACCTGTACTCAATTCACAACTTTATTCAATGGTCTTGGGCACCAGACATAACACTTTCCAGCCTCAGTTTCCTCATCAATAAAATGGGGATGATAACATCAACCTGCTAGTCTTGAAGGAAATGATATACTAAAATGTAAAAGGACTTCATTACCTGATATAATCATCCGTTGGACAAAGTGTCACTCTAAGATCGCCCTCCTTTCGTGCCCGGTACTGCAGTGTTAAGAGGGCCGGAAATGGGAAGCTCTCAAGTGGAGACAAACTGGACTCCCAAAATGCTCTTCGTCACCCAAGATTGTAAATATAATCTTATGTTTATAAGATGGTAAATAAATCTTACACTGGAAAAGCAAAAGTCAAGAAATAATGTGTGTTTTTTTCCTACTGTTCTTGATGAGAGCAATGCAAACTTTTTAAAGGCCGTCCAATATTGCAGGGTACATGCTGTCCTGTCATCGAGTGCAATTGTGCCTTCTATTCTTGCCTAGGTAACGCTGACCTTCGACTCGATTTCGTTCAGGCAGGATTTCAATACAGCCCTGCAGCAAGCGTGGCAGCCACGGACTGCAGCCCGGCTGGGACCAGTCCCATGGCAGACGGAAAGCGGGGGCCTGGGCTCTGGGAGCAGGCTGGCTGTGACAGATCCAGGACAACTCTCTCACATTAGGTAGAAAGGTTTCAAAATATGAAACCCTAAGACCCCAAATTAGAACTTTTGACAAAAAGTGCGTTCAGAAAGTGAATTGCGGTCACCCAAAGATTTAAAGGAATTTCCAGTTTGATGACATGATATTGACACATATGTCATGATCGCTTTCAGGAAGATGACACACAGGGGACCCACAAGGACAAAACATAAAGTTTGGGGCTGCAAGCTCCCCTTCAGCGGCTGTTCCCGGGGGCGGGAAGGGCTCAGGCGGGGAAGGAGAAGTGGCTGTGAGTCACAGGATATTCTTTCTGGATGGGCCTTGGGGAGCGGCCCACCCTTGCCCGTGACCCATGAGGCAGGGAAGTGGAGGAAGTCTGGCATTGCTCTTTCGGAAACCCTCGTCTCCTTTCTGATCCCAGCCCATGAATGCCTAGTATCCTGTTTCCTTGGGAGACATTCCTGGCTTCCCTGAGCTGCTCTCTTTAGGGTGTAGTAATAGCAGAGTATGAAAGACGGACGGTGTAGCCCTCTTCCTACCTCTTGTCAGCTATACTTCCTTAGGCAAATTACTTAGCCTCTCGGCACAGCAGCACCTTTACGTGCACAAAAAGGAACAAAATTCCCTGCCTCGCATGAAGGTTGTGAGCATGCAGTGAATGAATGTACAAGCCTGGTGCTTCTCATGTGCCAGACACTATCCTCAATGCTTTATCGTTATTGGCTCACTTCTTCCCCACAGTGTCTCTGAGAGAGGTTCTGTGAATATCTCCACTTTGAGGAAAGTGAGACACAGACGTTAGGGAATGAATGACCTGCTGGTAAGCAGCAGAGCCAAGATTTGCACCAAGGCAGCCTGGCTGCCAAGTGTGTTCCCTTAACACCAAAGTGTACTGTCTAGTGGATGTTTACAAGATGACAATTCTACACCCCGTTTCCTCAACACCCTGCCATGGCCAACTACACTGCCATGTCCTCAAGAGTCTGCCTGCCCTCTGGGGATCATGCCTTTTTGAGACTCAAAGATCAAAGCAGAATCAAAGATCCATACAGTTAGTTCTCAGTGTTGCCAATAAATCCAATAGCCAGGAACTTGTGACTTTTTCCCCTATGTAATTTCCAGCAGAAGCCTCAGGCCTTATTTCACAAAAGTTCTACAGAGCACATCAGAAAGGCCAAGCGAAGCAGATGCGTACCACAAATATACAGAAAATGGCAGTCACGCCATTGACCCAAAAATCTAGCCGAAGGGATGGGCAAAGCTCGAGACCCAAGTCAGAGATCAGAGCTGGGGAAATCGTTCCCTAAGTCTAGAAAAATAAAAAACTGGGGGGGGAGAGAAAGAGTGGAAAAAAACAAGAGCTGTCTTTAAATATTTCAAGGGAAATAAAATCAGCCTCATTCTCTAAAAGGTATAGCAGGGCAGTGGATATTTTCTGATAATGAAAGCTGTCAATACTCAAAAAGAGCTGCCGGGTGAGAGGGAGGTCCCCACTGGAGAAGTGGGTGTACGGGAGAGAAGGCTGAGAGAAGGCTGAGGACGGCAGGGCTTCGGACCAAGGAATCCTGCCCATGCTGATGGGGACAGGGCAAGAGAGCCAAGCGCAGCCCTCTCAGCAAGCATCTGCATGGCACAATCTCAGCCTCTGACGCTCTGAAACCCAGAGTGCTAGTCAAACCCAGCAGAACGTGGCTGACTTCACCGAGGAAGAAGCAACACTTCCCGCGTTTCCCTCCGGACTGAGGCCTGGCCCTGTGCAGCAAGACAGGCAAAGAAAGGAGGGAGTGATGCAAGCAGTGGCTACGGGATAGAAAAGGAACCTACTGGGTGAATGGAGAGTTAAGCACTGGTTAGATATAATCAGAATCGGAGATCTTCTCTCTTCAGAGCCGACCAGAGAAAGTTTTTTGAATGCAGTTTTGGCTTCTCTTGTCCACCCGAACTCCTATGGCCAGTTGCTCAAAGAAGAAACATACTTGTGTCTGAGGAAGCCCCCCCTAAGATCTGAAACTCTGTTTAAAAGCTCACCCCCATCAGCCTGTCTATTTCTCCGGCCATGAACCTGAGAGCAGAAGAGCAAGGCCAGGTGCTCAGAAATGCATCACTGACACATAAGAACATTTTTTCCCATTTATTGAACACCTACCATGTGCCAAGTTACCTGTTCAGTTACAGCTGAGGAAATGAAGGCTCAGAAAGGTTCAATGGCTTGGCCAACATGTCTCCACTCCAAAATAATCATAGCTCATATCCGCTAGATGTTTCCTATGTACCAGATGCTATTTTTAAGCAATTAAATGTTATATCTCATTTATCCCTCAAACTAACCCCATGAGGTAGCTTCTCCTATTGTTCCCATTTCATAGATGAGAAGCCAAAAGGGCCCAAGGGACTTATTCACAAAGTCACAAAACCACAAAGTAAGATATCCTAACACTCTTTCAACTGGGCCGCACTGCCTCTGCAGAAGGATCCCCTGAGCTCTGCCTCTGGTCTACCAGGCGGTGGTTCAGTAAATTAGGAAGGACTGGTGCTTTGCTTGGTGTTTGCACCTCTCTCTGTCCTGTGCTGGGACAGACACATGTGTGCAGGTCCAGGGGCCTACAGGACACAGAAACAGCATCCAGAAAGCCTGGCCATGCAGCCAAATGCAGTCCAGCTGGAGGGCCCTCGACACTGACCCTAAGTGCCAGCGCACCTCGGTCTGAGAGGAAGCGACACCTTCTCCGGGCCTCCAGGCACAGCTTCACTTCCCTTTGTCGTCAGGCCCCGCACCACCCACTGCCCAGGGAAAGGACAGGCCTGTTTGCGTCCAAGTCTGGTTTAAACTCTAACACTTTACACCATTTCTTCTTTTGCCAAGTGGATCCCAAACCAGGAGGCCTTTCAGAGAAGGCCAGCCCATCCAAAACACCACACTAAGTAAAAGGGACTCTCCTTGAGCAGTGGCAGCAGCTGGCCCATGATGGGGAGTAACGGATCACTGACATTGTTTAGAACCACCAGTGCGCAGTGACGATAAAAAGAAGACTGACTTTCACTGGGCTTCATTATTGCTTTTAAATTCTCTGCAGACCCCGCACACCACCGCGGTCTGCACCCGGGGGACTGCTCCCACGCCCCGTGCCGCCTTGCAGGCCACTGCCCTGGAGGCTCCACGACTTCTTCAGCCAACACCCGGGCCTACAAACTGCCTGCTCCGCAGACACTTCCTTAATGGCGAGCCCGGCATTTATCCAATCAGAGTTCAAGACTGCGCTTTTTAGAAATCAGAGTTCAAATGTCCATCAGGCTCAAACAGATGACTAGGGGGAAGATGAATTGCATTTTCCGTTTAGAAGTAAATGCTTACTTTCACTTACCCATATCAAGTTGCAACTTTAATTGCTCTTATCTGCACAGAAGTATCCCCATCTATAAATCGGCCCGTTCACTGCAACCACGTGGCTGACTCCGGAGAAATGAAGTTGGACGCACCCTGCACCCCTAGCCATCCTAACCCCAGGCCTGTGCCATTCCTCTCTGAGGGCTTTTCTCCTGTCACCTGGAGGAGGCCAGAGCACTCATTGTTTTCCCAGTTTCCCCTCAAATGCCTCCTGCAGAAAGGCCTCCAGCCCAGTCACAGAGGAGGAAAACCCAGCAGGCGAGAGTGAAGAGGGGTAAGCACCAGGCCGCCTGAGCTGCTCTCTCTCTGGGGCAGGTCAAGTTCCAATGATACACCAATACAGAGCAAGGCTTTGGCTTACTTGAGCTGTTGTTCTCGATCTTCTGCAATGTTCTCAGAACCTTGTGTATGTCCTTCATGCTGGTGTCTCTCTGGCTGTATAACAGAAGCCGCTGAGCATCTGCGAATAGGCGAGACACGCTGCAGGAAGGACAAGAAAAGCACAAAAGCTCTGTTAGGCCAGCTGCCACTCCCACTTGAAGGAAACCTGGTTGCCGGGTCCTCCACTCCTATTGCTCCTCATGCCCAGCTTCCCTGATACTCTAGGCTTCTAAACACCCCCAGCCCAGCCCCAAGTGTTCCTCCCCATGTGTCCACCAAATCCTGCCACTTCCTTCAAGGCCCAGCCCATGTGCCTCATCTCCAGGAAGCCCACACGCACACACACACACACACACACTCCCTCAGGGCTCACTTATCCATGAGACGAAGTGGGCATAGTACCTAGGATTCAGGCTACTCTTGGGGTCCACGCAAAAAAAAATTTATTTCCTTTAGAAGCAGAATAAAATCCCAAATTCAGGATGAATATGTATGAGATGAATCCAGCTTGGATTATGTTCACCTTTAGACTGACACACTTATAAAATAAAGTGTTTAATATTTCTGCAGAAGGGGCCATGAAAACTACAAAGTCCAGGGTCCGTGGACATTATAACGTGACTCTGCAGCTTCCCCAGGACTGTCTGGGTACCCCAGGACTATCTGGGTACACCTCCTACAGTCCATTCTACTCCGACCACGGTCTGTGCATTCCAGGAATCTTTACTGGCTCATACAGCAAACACTTACTAAACCCATACTGATGTTCGGTATTGGAGTCAGGAGTCAGGAATACAAAAGTGAAGGGAGTGACATCCTGGCGCTCAGGATATTCACACCAGGAAACAGAAAGACCAGGCAGTGGGACATGGCAGTATGAGAGGCACCGACGGAGAGAGAGGTGATCTGAGGACAGAGAGGGCCTTGGCTGTGAGCTGGAGAGCAGGCCCCTTCCGTGCTCATCTCTTACCTAGCTCTTTCCAGCACTCAGACCAGGCGGCTCAGATGCACAGAGAATGTTTTCGAAATGAGTGAACCAACAACACATGGAGCAGAGGTCTCCCCAGAGGAGGCCAGCACACTCCTTATCTTCCCTTCCCAGCTTATCAGCCAGCTTTTGGAGGAGCACTGTCTCTCCACACCCCCGACTGCCCCTCAGCCACATGACTTGCAGCTCCACATAAATCTGGCAGCAATTCTCCCTGCCCTCATTCTTCGGACTTCATTGCTTGACGAAAGCAACTTCAGAATTCTCCAGAGGTTGAGAAGGGAAGAGAAGAACTAACTGAAAAGCCTGGGAAAGAAAACCTGACCTGGTACTTACATGGATTCGTTAAAGTTTCCGACGACGCCCGGAGCCTCACCAGGAGTTGGGTACCGGAAACACGGGTTGTTGGCGTTGCAGATAATCCCCTGGACCCACGGAAGCGTTCCTGCAGAGGGCATGGCTTTATTTGGAAAGTGGCCTGTTGACATAGAGAAGAAAAGCACGGGAGAAACATCAGTTCTTTGAAGCAGTTTGGAGACTTGATCCTTATCTCTATTAGCTCCATACCGTCTCATCGCAAATCTGTCTGTCCCTCCCCCACGTCCCAGAGACCTGCCACCTCCGACTAATCGGACCCTGAGTTGGAAACCTGGCTTCAGACAGCGATCCTTGATCTACTTAACATCATGTGTAGAATGGAATTCGTGGCACGCACCTTGGAGACATGGCGAGAGGGGTAGATTAGACCAGATGCAGAAAGGGACTAGTGTGCAGCTAGCACCTGATCATCAGTTCATCGCCCACTGTCCCCCTCACTCTTCAGGGGGGCCTTGAGGATGGCCTAATCCAACGCAATTCCTTCATTCTCTAAGGAGAAACCAGCAAGATGCAGTGGCTGGTGAAGAACAGTCAGGGAACCCGTGGGCTGGACTGGGGGTGGAGCCCACAATCCGTCATCCACATCCACGCTCCTTCCCTTGTATTGAGCGCCCCCCCCCAACCCTGTGCATCTGAGCCTTTCCCAGGTTCCTCTATACTGTCTACTGTGTGGCGTCACCTCCTCTGCCAGCTCACGAGCTCCACAGAGGCATTTAATAAACAGGCTAATTGGGGTCAGAGGTCATCTGCTGCTCCTGTCCCTCATTGAAACCATGAACCCCATTCAATAGGTCATCTCCTCACTCTCCTTTCCCTTCATTATGGAGGAGCATGTGACCAACAGCAGGACTGGATGTACCTGGCTGATCAAAGACACAGCTTGGTTTGGGGCAGTCTGCCCTGGTGCTGCTTCTAGGATATCCTGATAAACGTGCCCCGGGGCAGGAGCTCCTAACCTGAGGACCAAACTTGTGTGAATTCCTTTGAACAGAAAGGCCATGCTGCAGGTCTCATCATATTCTCAGGGTGATCTGTGACCCCAGATAGTCAACAACCATTGAGAGCCATGGGTCTCTGGGGTTGACCTACTGGGATTCAGATCTAGTCCCAGTCCCTGCAATACACAGAGTAAAGACTTTGACCAAGACACTGCACCACCAGCTCTCATTTTCCTCATCTGTAAAACGGTGATAAAAATACAATCTACCTCACAGAGCTACAGGAGACATCCCAGGAGTTCTGGCAGGCGAAGCATGTAGCTCAGTGCCTGGCACAGTGTAAAGGCTGTCAGGATCAGTGAGGCACTGTGGTGGTGAGCTTATAGTCATCCTCACTCTGCTACTGTCCTGCGAGGAATACTCCAAATCTCACAGCCACAACCTTCCTCCAAAGCAGGACCCCTGTTTTACTCCTCTTACTATTTTCACACAAATATGCTAACAAGAGTCTTCCCAGAAGCTAACCCACAGCCAGGACTGGCTACCCTGCATTTCAGTACTGGAGTGCTTCTCTCCATCCTTTTCTTCTATTCATATTCCAACCCAAAGAGTCAGCATCCTCAGCAAGGATGTAACAAGACCTGGTCCCTGTGGCCTCTCCGCAGGGACTCTGGCCTGTTCAACATTTAATCAGTTAACCTCCTTATCTCCCTGGTAATAGTTCAAGGAAAACCAAACAAGGTCCCTTGCCTGAGTCAGCTGCTCCTCATGCAGGGAGATTTATGTAACCCAACCAAATACTCCAAGGACCGCAGGAGTCTCCCCTTTAACCTCCCCAAGATTCTGCCACCAAGGGCAGGGTGGGTGTTGGTCCAGCAGCACAGAGCCATGGAAGGTGAAGGTATTTCGGGCGATACCTGGTGGGTGAAGCAAAGACTCTCCCCTGGGTGTTGTGTCCCACCTTATTTGCGAGCAAAGGCAGGAAGATGACTTAGCAAGAGTACACAGGATGACGATCAGATAGCATAATGGGATCCTAGGACCCAGGAAAGTAATGAGGGCCTGGATGGCTCTGGGTCAAACAGGGAAAGATTAATAGGGGAGAATTACATGCCAATCCTTTGTTTCCAGAGACAGCACTCTGCAAGATTCACCTAAGCAATCTACCTTCCACCCAGGTCCCTAGAACAGTAGGTGAGGTTGCAAGAAGTGCATAGGTGGGAGGCAAACGTCTTATCTGCCTTCTATAGGTATGAAAATCCCACAGCATTTCTGAGATTCTATGGGCTAGATTCAGATGATTCTGGGTTAA
>PVJC01014000.1:17455-29975 GCA_004026665.1 Murina feae | reverse complement strand
GAAAGAGTTCATCACCACCCAACCAGTATTATATGAAATGCTGAAAGGTATCCTTTGAGAATGAGGAAGAAGAAAAAGGAAAGTAAAAATTATGAACAACAAATATATATTAATGAGTGAATCTAAGAATCAAGTGAATAAAAAATCTGATGAACAGAATAAACTGGTGAATAGAATAGAATCAGGGGCATAGAATGGAGTGGACAGACAATTTTGGGGGGTTAAGGGTGTTGGGGGTGCGTGAAGAGACTGGACAATAATTGTACACCTATGGATGAGGACAGTGGGGGGGCAAGGACAGAAGTTGGGGTGGGAAATGGGAGGAGGGGAGCTATGGGGGGAAAAAGAGGAACAACTGTAACAATCTGAACAATAAAGATAAAAAAATAAAAATAAAAAATAAAAGCTGTCAGAAAGAATAAGCAGATAACACATAGGATATCAATAAACAGCATTGGTTTCAATATCAGTACTAGAAGTAGGTCCTTTAAATGGCTTGGTCAAATGTTTGTTGACATTGACCATCTACCATGGAGCTGTACTTGTGTCCTTGACCACAAAAACCAGAAGGCACAAACCTATTGAAGAAGTATCAGCATATCTTTCAAGTTAATATTTATTTTAAGAAGTTATTTTAGGCAGCTATTCCCCAAGGCAACAATTTGCCATGTGTAGCTGTCATTTACATATCTCTCTGGAACAGGACTTTTTGTTGATATCAAATTACTATTCTAAGTTCATTTTGCTCCTTTCTATTTCAAATTTTCTTGCAGATATGAGAAATGAGGTGATCACTATTAGTGTTGGCTCCATCAGCAGCAGCAGAACTTTGCGCATGGTTAGTGAGGGTGGTTTGATATGGTGTCATGAGGTATTTCAAAAAGAAAACCAGCTTCACCCAATTATAATGGCTCTTGTATGTTGTAGGAGTTTCAGACAGTTCATGGAATTAAGATAAAGTTTTGGAGCTTTCTTCTTCTATTAAAGATGAAATGTCCGACTTTATTGCTAATTCTATTACAAATTCAGTTCAAAAGGTCACCATTAAAAATAAAAGGATTTCATCTGAGAGATGAAAATCAAAACGACAAGGAGATAACATTTCACACCTGTCAGAGGGACTATCATCAACAAATCAACAAAGGACAAGTGCTGGCGAGGATGTGGAGAAAAAGGAATCCTCGTGCACTGCTAGTGGACATGCAGACTGGTGCAGCCATTATGGAAGATAGTATGGAGTTTCCTCAAAAAGTTAAAAATGTAACTGCCGTTTGACCCAGTAATCCCACTTCTAGGACAATATCCCAAGAACCCAGAAACAATAATCAGAAAGGATATATGCACCCCTATGTTCATAGCAGCACAATTTACCATAGCTAAGATTTGGAAACAACCTAAGTGTCCATCAGCAGAGGAATGGATTAGAAAACTGTGGTACATCTACACAATGAAATACTACACCACTAAAAAAAATAAGGAACTTTTACCATTTGCAACAGCATGGATGGAACTGGAGAGCATTATGCTAAGAGAAAAAAGCCAGTCGGAGAAAGATAAATATCACATGATCTCACTTATATATGGGATATAATGATCAACATAAACTGATGAACAAAAATAGATCCAGAGATAAATGTTAGGGGAGGTAGGGGAAAAGGGTTAGAGATCAACCAAAGGACTTGTATGCATACATATTAGCATAACCAATAGACATAGACACTGAGGCAGTGAGAGTTTGCCTTCAGGGATGGTAATGGCTGGGGGGAGGGGTCAGTCAGGGACAAAGGAGACATATGTAAAACTTTAGACAATAAAAAAAATAAAAATAAAAGGATTTGATTTTGCAAGGAAAATGTAAATACACTTTTTGAAGGAATACTGCACCATGGAAAAAAATAATACACTTACTCTCAATATTGTTAAGAAGCCAAATGGTCTTGGCAATGATTTCTTGGCTATGATACCAAAAGCAGAGGCAACAAATGCAAAAAATAGACAAGTTGGGCTACATCAAACTAAAAATCTTCTTTTAGTTTGCAGCAAAGAAAACAACCCACAGAATGAAAAGGCAACCTACAGATTGGGAGAAAATATTTGCAAACCATAGTCTGATAAGGGGTTAATATATCTAAAATATAAGGAACTCCTATAACTCAATAACAAAAATAATTTTTATGGGCAAAGTGTTAGTCTGTTTTCTATACCGATGAGTCTGTTTCAATTTTCTTTATTTATTCTGTTCTTTAGATTCCACACATAAATGAAATCATGTAGAATTTGTCTTTATCTGACTTATTTCACTTATGTAATGCTACCTAGGTCCATCCATACTGGGTGAAAAAAAATGAAGGGATTAAGAAGTGCAGTAGTGGGGAGGATGAGAGGACATTGGAGGATAAGGTCACATTTGTAATATCTTAATCAATAAAAGGGAGGGAAGGCACTAAAAAAAAGAACATTACTTACATAATTTTTAATAAAAGTTTATCAGGAAAAAAAAAGAAGTGCATATTGAGCCTGGCCCATGTGGCTCAGTGGTTGAGTGTCACCTTATGAACCTGGAGGTCATGGTTCAATTCCAGGTCAGGGCAGCCAAACAATGACTCTCTCTAATCATTGATGTTTATATATCTCTTTCCCTCTCCCTTCCTCTCTGAAATCAATAAAAATATTTTTTTAAAAAAAGAGGTACAAATTGATAATTATAAAATAGCCAGGGGGATATAAAGTTCAGCATAGGGAATCTATAATAATCTGTAATAATAAAAGCATAATATGCTATTAGACCGCATGTCCTTCTGGACAAAGCCACAGAGAGTGGGGATGAAGCAGGGCTAAGGCCCCTGCACAAATTTTGTGCATCAGGCCTCTAGTCAATAATGTTGTAATAACTATGTATAGTGCCAGGTGGGTACTTGAAATATCGACAGAACACTTTGTAAAGCATGTGATTGGCTAACCACTTTGCTGTACACTTGAAACTAATACAAAATAATATTGAATGCAAATTGTAATTTTAAAAAAGACAAAGATTTAAAAGAATTCCTTTTTAAAAAATGGGCAAAGCACTTGAATAGACATGTCCTAGAAGATAGCATTCAAGTGGTCAACAGGTACAAGAAAAGATGCTCAACATCACTAATCAGGGAAATGCATCTCCTCTCTGGACCTCAACAAGTCCTTCCTGACCTGCCTCCCTGCTTCCCACTCTTGCCCCTTTTGCAAAACATAATGCTTGCAGAAACTAGGATATCGTTTAAAAACAGAAAGTCAGACTGATGGATCCTCTGTGCTTAAAAATTCTCTAATGGGAGAATAAATTCCACTTTCTACTCTAGCCTGCTAAGGCCCACATGATTGAGCTCCTGTTTGCCTCTCTATCCCATCTTCTGCCTATCTCCCTCTCATTCGCTATAGTCATCCAGGCTAACTTTTTGGCAATTCCTAGAACATATTAAGATCTTTGTCACCATAGGGACTTTGCAGTAAAGCATTTCATTTGTCTGAATATCATTCCTTCAGATTCACATGTAGCCGGCTTCCAGCTGCTCAGAGAGGGTTTTTCTAACTAACCTATCCAATGCCACTCTCTGACACTTTATTCCATTTTATTTTTTAAAAAAATATAACCACTGAAAAGCATTGCTTCTTTTTTTTAAAAAAAATTTTTTTATTGATTTTTAGAAAGAGAGAGGAAAGAAAAGGGAGGGGGGAGAGAGAGAGAGAGAGAGAGAGAGAGAGAGAGAGAGAGAGAGAAACATTCAGCACACCTCCTAGTGGGGAATTGATTCTACATTCAAACCAGCAACCTTTCAGCGCACAGGATGATGCCAACCAACTGAGCCACACTGGCCAGAGAAGCAATGATTCTTTAAATAGGTTTACTTTTGGGGGCTCTGTATTTTTCACTAGAATGTAAATGCCACAAGAATAAGACTGCCAGATTTAACAAATAAAAATACAAGGTACCCAGTTACATTCAAATTTCAGATAAACAAAGAATTTTTAGTATAAGTATGTCCCAGGTAATATTTGAGATATAGTTAATACTAAAAATATGTTTTCATTGCTTATCTGATATTCAAATTTAACTGGGCATCCTGCATTTTATCTGCAACTCTATCTAAGAGCTTAAACCTTGACTGTTTCATCATCTCAGCACATACAGTGATGTGTGATATGTGGCAAGCACCCAATTAAGTGTTGATGAAATAATATAGTGATTGAATGAATGAAAGAAGAAAAAGGTCTCATTTTCTACAATGCTCAACCTAAAAGCTAGTTTTAGTTATTGTGATAGTTAATTTTATATGTGATCTTGAATGGGCTGAGGGATATCCGGATATCTGGTAAACCATTATTTGAGGATGTTGTCTGCAAGGGTGTTCCTGGATGAGATTAGCATTTGATTTAGTAAACTGAGTAAAGAAGAAGTCCTACCCCAATATGGGTAGGCACCACACAACCCATCTTTTTGTTTTATTCTGATAGAACAAAAAGGTGGAGGAAGGGTGAATTTGTTCTCTGTGTGCTGAAGCTGAGACATCCATCTTCTCCTGCCCTTGGACATGGGCACTCCTGGTTCTTCAGGTTTTGGACTCCAACATGAATTTACACCATCAGCCCCCCTGACTCCCAGGCCTTCTGACTCTAAATTAAGTTGCTGGCTTTCTTGGTTCTCCAGCTTGCCGAAGGCTGATCGTGGGATTCTCAGCCTCCATAACTGCTGAGCCAATTCCTATAATAAATCTCCTCTTATGTATATCTATATATATCCTATTGGTGCTGTTTCTCTGGAAAACTGTGACTAATACAGTTATCCAGACTGTAACCCAGTGCTTCTCCAATTTTAGCCTATATCAGAATCCCATGGGTCTGTTACAACAAAGATTGCTGAGCCCGGGCTGCAGAGAACCTGATTCGGTGGATCTGCTGTGGGGCCTGAGAGTGTGCATTTATATCACCTTCTCAGAGGAGGCTTAGGTCGCTGATCCAGGGCCACACTTTGAGAACCACTGGTCTAGCTCTCAGTTGAAGTCTCTGCCTGCTTATCCAATAGCCAACCTTCATTTGGATTCAAATTTAAAGATACAGGAAAGAACATTGGAGTGTGTGGAAACAAAAAGTGGACTGGTTCTCACTCTGTAAAGCAGGATTCCCTTCTGCACCATGCCTGGCCTTTAGCTTTATTTAGCTCAATCAATGTTTTTTAAAAAGAACAACCCCTAGCCCTGGCCGGTTTGGCTTAGTGGAAAAAGCATCAACCTAAGGTCTAATTGGGTCCTGGGTTTGATTCTGGTCAAGGGCACACACCCCGGTTGTGGGCTCAATCCCCAGTAGGAGGCGTGCAGGAGGCAGCTGATCAATGATTCTCTCTGATCATTGATGTTTCTATTTCTTGCTCCCTCTCCCTTCCTCTGTGAAATCAATAAAAATATATTATTAAGAAAAAAAAAGAAAGAACAACCCCATGCTAAGAAATCTTGTGGCACACAAGGATGTATTTGAGGACAAGTACACACTGTGAGAGGAAACTCATCAGTGTCTCAGAGCAGAAAGCAGAAAAGTCATGTGACAGACAGTGTTTTAAAAGCTGGCCAAACAGAAAGAAGTCCCATGAGGCACCATTTATATTTTCCAAATTAATTAAATTTATTTAATCAGTTGTTTCAGAGCTCATTTTCTCTCTGGGATTGGTCGCCCATGACGACAGACGCAGAGGACAAAGGCATGGCTCTACCTAGTAGCAACGTGAATTGTGTCTCGTTACAATTTATGGGTGTTTGGGGCCTCCTGGGAACCTTCATTTCCATAAAATGATCCCTCCCTCCTATTCCTGAACAACATTAGCTATTTACCTTGGAGATATTTTCTCCCATCTTTTCATTTTCTCTTGGTCTCATGTGGCCATAATAATATCTTCTAATAAATTTTTGTGTGCTTTAATTTTATGAGTTGAGAGACTGAATTGAGAGGCTACCTGTGCTTCAGTGATGGAAATAATCATGCCTGCCTCTTAAGGGATTTTAGCCACAACGCCAGCTGCCCCTCCCCTCTTCCATTTTCCCAGTTTCCCAGGTTTTTAAGCATGAAGCCGTTTCTCACCTCCACCCCTCCCATTTGACCAATTCTTCCCTTTTTTCTTCCCTTTCACTCCCACCCCCATTGCCCTGGATCAGGTCCTTGCAGCTCTTCCGTGGGATTCCTACTTTCACTCTTTGCCAGTTCATCCTGTGTGTATGTTCTTGTTCATTAATTCACTCAATGTCAACTATCGAGTACTCCTGACACGTCAAACTGTGCTAAACACAATAAACAAACAGGGAATGAGATGATGTCTATCCCTTCTTTTCAAAGCAGTTATCTGGTCATCTCATCCCTACATTGATTGGTACGTGACATGCCCTGAACTCCCCTGGTGTTTGGGTCTTACCTGAGTTTTCTCCTCGTGGGAAGCTCTCTGCATCTCACTTTGTTGAAGTCCTTTCCCAACTTCAAGGTTCCCCAAATTGTCTTCTTCAAACTCTCTCCTTTCCTCTTCCCCACTGTGTATCGTTGTCCCCTTTAACATAAAATGCATCATAGTAATTCCTACTGATACTCATACTTATATACCATGGCTTCACATGGTATTTGTCATCTGGTAGTTCCACAAGAAATAGTTCCTCTAAGATTCGTTTGTGGTTGTAGGGGAGGCAAAAATTGATCTCTCTCTGTCTTAGCTTTTCAGAGGGGACTCTTCATAAATGGGAAAAACCCACACAGGAGAAACCTCCAGGAAAAGGAACTCAAAATGGTGGCCTAGCATTCCAGCTTACATAGCATCTTCAATAAAGAATGATACACTTGAAGGTATATGACAGGCCCATCATCCAATATGCCCTTTATTTTTTAAAAAAAAATCCTCACCCGAGGATGTTTTTTATTGATTTTTAGAGAGAGAGGTATGAAGGGGTTTGAGCTAGGGGTAGTAAATTGTGGAGCAGAGACTAAGAAGAGAAGGGTTAATTTAACAAGGTTTGTTTGTATAGATTCTCAGCCCAGTTCCCCGTCTTTGGTGATAAGAATGTCTGCCTTCTTCCTGGGACAGAGTTGGCACCTTTCACATGGGAGTTTTATCTCCAGGTTTCAGGAAGAAAAAGAGGGTCAGAGCACCTGTCCTGTGCCTGCTGTTTCTCAAGTGCCTTTAACTTAACCTAACCAACTTGCCAAAGCAGCATATTTGGGGGTGGCATGTTCTGAGCTTCTTCATAGTTAAAGGATTCAAAAGGGCATGATGGCCCTGGACAAGTGGCTCAGTTGGTTGGACTGTCATCCCATACACCAAAGAGTTTTGGATTCAATTACTGGGCAGGGCACATACCTAGGTTGTGGGTTCAATCCCTAGCCAGGATGCATGAAGGAGGCAACCAATCGATGTTTCTTTCTCCACAAAAAATTTTTTCTCTCTCTCTTCATACCTCTCTCTCTAAAAATCAATAAAAAACATCCTCGGGTGAGGATTTTTTAAAAAAAAATAAAGGGCATGTTGGATGATGGTATTGTAAATCACTCCAGGGTAGCATAAAAGTCATTAGTGTACAGTATGAGTCTTGAAAGAAAAAAGTATGGTGGGCACATCTCCATTAAAAACGGAATGCTAATAACACCCCCCACTCCACTAAACAATTACGTATGTCCTCTACCCTCACTTGGGAGAACTCAGTATGACAAATGGCACATAAAGAGCATTATAGTCAATCATGTCACAAAATTGACTCAAGCCAAAAATTCTGCAACTGACAATCTGTTGTCTTCTTATTTTTACTCTCCTTGGAGTCGTTCCAGTGTTGCATTTTATCTTTTTATTTTTCCTTATTATAAAACCTCCATTAAAATAACATAAAAGGGGATTTTAAAGAAAAGAAAAACCCTACTTCAATATCAGCATCTGAATGTATGTGTTTTGATGTTTATATTCTCTTCCAAGCTCCGTTCCTCAGATGTTAGTATGTTTTTAAAAATACAATCTTAACCACAGGGCATGGGCAATTTGTATTCTATTGTTTTCAATGAATATTATATTATCAACATTCTCCTGTGGTGTTACATAATGGTAACATTAGCTTGCAGCATAAAATTCTACTAGGTAATTTATATAGATGTTCTATAAATATTGAATAATTTATATGTCCCCTTTTTCACACCCATTCTTTTATAGAAATTCCACTGCAAAAAAAAATCTTTAAGCAAAAATATTTTAAAATTAACAAAATATTTATTGAGATCAGTTTCCAGGAGTGAGTGGAATTATTGTGTGGGGGAAAAAAATGAATGTTTTTATGGTTCTTGATACCACCGCTGAAGAACTGTCTTAGGGGATGTTATGAGTATACATGGTAAATTTGTACAACACATTGTCAGTACGCCCCCTCACAACACAAGAAATGGTCCATTAAGCCAGAGTTCTCTAATAGGACTTTCTGAGGGATATATCCCGTATATTCATATATGAACTGAGGAGTGTTACATTCATATCCACTTAGAATCTGCCAAACTACAGGTATGATTTATGCAAACCTACAACAAAGTGTTATCTGTTCCTAGGCAACTTCCAAAATACTGTATTGTTATTTTTTTTCCTGGAAGATTGATGTTGCTGGATATATCTGTCTGTATCTCCATTTTAACTAACTTGGGACCAAAACACTGAAAAGGGAGGCACATGGGCCTTAGCCAGTTTAGCTCAGTGGCTAGAGTGTCGGCCTCAGACCAAAGGGTCCAGAGTTCGATTCTGGTCAAGGGTACCTCCCCAATCAATGTTTCTCTCTGTCTTTCCCACTCTAATTCTACTCTCCCTAAAAATCAATGGAAAAATATCTTCAGGTGAGGATAAATACACACACATGCACACACACACACAGAAAAGGAGGCACATGAATGTGAGGGGGTGGATGTTGAAAGTGACAGAAACTCAAAGCCACTAGATTTTGTAAGATTGGCAAGAATTTGTAAGTATGTAACAAAGCACTAATCTTTGCACTGTGATTGCTTCATTTCTTAAATATTTTCCTTTAAAATCAGATTTGGCTCCAAAAGCATAAGGGTATTTAACTGACAGAACAATCTAATGTTTTTGAATCTCCCTAGTGGGGAAAAAGAAAAACATTGTGCCTCTCCCTATCTGTACATTTTTCCCCGCGCCCATCCCACCCCACCCCACAAAGCAGGTCTCTTGGGAAAGCAGCTTCTGATCTGCGCCGAATTCTTTGTGATAAACATTCAGCACTTTATCCCTCTTGCTACTTCATGGATATATGTGAAAGTAAAATCAACAATATAGGTGAAAACTTTTTGAAAATTGGAAATAAAGCACTAGGGTTCAAGTATCAATATTTATTGGTATTAATTATAATTAACATTTCCAAAGTAGCAAAACAAAGGGAGGCAATATTGCCAAAAGTAAGATACTGGAAAAATTGCTGATATAGAGGTCAATTTAAGAATAAAGTTAAACATGATTCTGGACGGCTGGTCAAATATGGATCCAGTTGGTATTAAAGTGCTACAGTTTAGATCAGTCCAAGTACACAGGCATTTTGGGCTTCCTGAGAAAATTCAGAATTTTAGTAAAGAATGATGAATATTTTTTTCTGGAAACCTTCTTTACTCATCTATAATAATAAAAGTGTAATATACAAATCGAACGAATGGCCGTCCAGATGTCCTTCTGGATGACCTTCCAGGTGAAGCTGTGGCTGCAGCCGTGGGATCAAGGCAGCTGCGGTGGCTGCAAAGGCCTACTTTTGCACGAATTTTGTGCATCTGGCCTCTAGTTTCAAATAAGAATGTATGACATTTTGTTAACACATGGTTGAGACAGATAGCCAGTCAATTACTGAGAGCCCACTAGTGGATAATATTCTGATATTCATCCAATAAACAGCCCTTGAACCCTTGCAATGCTCAGCTTGCTATGGTTGGCACTTGAGAGGATTAAATAAGAATACAACTATCATTTCTATTTTTAAATACAACTTTTTCTCAAAAGGAAGGATTTGATGTTTAAATGAAGTGTTGTATAAATTGCTTGTTGCTATATTGAGGGCTGAGGGAAACCTGATCGTGTCTAGAACTTGGAGTTGAATCAGCTGATGAATTAATGGTCACTATTGTTTTAAATCCCCATTTTCCAAGTCTGAGATGCTCAAATAGGGATGCAGGGAACATTATAAACTGTCATTTAATTATTTTATGTGATTTTTGGAGCTTCTTTGAGGAACACACTCTCTCACTTGTTTGTTATTCCCTAAAATATGGAGTTGCTTGGTTTCTTTGCTTTCAAACCCTCACCTCTTTCAAAATGATAAACATCGACTAGTTGAGCTGAAAGTTATTGGCTATAATTGGCATTTGGTGTGACTCAGTTTTAGATTTGGTCTTAAGAGGCACTTTATTTGGCAAAGAGCTTAAGACTCCAAGTATGGGAGAGGGCCTGCAGTCACAAGTTGGGGACCTCCAAAGAAAACTCTGGCTCATAGCACCATTTGGTCGAGTGTTAGCGATGTAGAATCATGAACAACAAATCTTAAATAAATAGGTAAATCTGAAGTCTTTATGTAAAAATGTAAAACAAAATGACATTCTACAAGATGACTACATAAAACAGAAGATGAGGACTGAATTTCCAGAAGAAATATCTGGATGATTAAGATGGGACTTTAACCACTCAGAATCAATCAGGCCTGGGAGAGACATGGGCGGCAGAAGAGGAACCCTCTGAGGAGTAAACTTACGTGCTCTCCTAGCTGCCCAGGGCATTGTTGATTGGGTGAGACTATTTGGTGGCAACCCAAGCCCTACATCACTTGAGTGTGCGGATTTTACCAGTCTGCTCCTCTTGTGCGTGCAAGAGAAAGCACAGAGTGCCCAGTGTTTCATTCTTCACACTTGCGTTTCCATAGACTACTTGGGATTGAACATGCAGATTCTTGATCACCTCCCTCTCAGATGTGGTGGCTCAGGTAGAATGTTCCTCGCCATGTAAGCTGTGGGTAGTTCTGCCTACCTCTGGTCAGGAGCAGTGCCCAGCTTTCTTCCTGGGAGGATCTGTCCCAAAACCCTTAACTTGCAAAGCCTTCTGTTACAGCAACCCAAGGAATGATTATTAGGACTTACATCTTGAAAAACAGCCAAAACTCCCTAAAATTCTTTCTTGAGAAGGCCCCTATTATGTGGGGAAGTGCCAGCTCCACCCTCGGGCCTGCTTCCTGCTCGGCAGTTTAGGAAGAAAGCAGCACAGTGAAATTTCCTTGCCCATTATTCACCTCTGAAAAGCAGTCAAAGGGAATGCCTTTCCTCCTATTATTCTATTGTTCCATTTTATGGAGGCCAGCCTCTGAATATAGCTGCTAATGTCAAAGAAGCCAAGAACCTAATGTAAACAAGAACTTCCAAATAGTACTTGTTCAAATGACCTTATTCCCATGGCTAGCACTGCCCAGTTCCTGAGGGACAGTGAGCCATCACGTCTGAGGCCTCATGTTGAATTTAATTCACTCTCAGAACCCTTATCTGCAGGACATTTAAGTAGACCATGGGACAGTAGCTTTAAACATCATCTATCTATCTATATAAAAGCCCAAGTGACTGTTATAACTGGACGACCAGTAGCTATGATGTGCACTGACTACCAGAGTGTAGACGCGCAACACAGGAGCTGCCCCCTGGTGGTCATTGTGCCCCACAGCCAACCAACCTCCTGTAGTCCGCGCCCCCCTCCCCTCACCAGCTGGCTGGCCCCCAAGGCCCTGATTAGCCTTGATCACTGGCCAGGCCAAGGGACCCCACCCATGCACAAATTCATGCACTAGGCCTCTAGTATAATTACAATCATACCATGTGTATTCTTCTGTGTCTGGCTTCTTTGATCAAGCTCACATTCACAAAAGCTTGTTATGTTGTTGTATGAAGCTATAATTGATCATTTTAATTCCTGTATAGCCTTCCATTGTAGGAATATACTGCCATTTATTTATCCATTCTGCTCATGGTAGACATTTGGGCTTTCTCCAGTTCTGAACATGTATTACTTTTCTATTGCTATAGGAACAAATTACCATTAATTGAATGGCTTAAAATATCACGGAATTATTATCTTGTAGTTCTGGAGGTCAAAAGTCTAAAATGTATCCAGATGTTTGGGTCACTTTTGGAGCCTTTGGGTGAGAATCAATTTCCTTGTCTTATTTTACAGCTTCTAGAGGCCACATATATTTTTTTTGCTCCAGTAACAGAGCATTTTTTCTCCTCTCTGCCCTCTGCTTCCATCCTTTTCTCTTCTCCCTGAGTTCATCCTTCTGTGTCCTTCTTATAAGGATGCTTGTGATCACATTGGACCCACCTGGGTAATCCAGAAAAATCTCTCCATCCTTAGCTTTATCACATCTGCAAAGTCCTTTTACCATGGAAGGCTATTATTCATAGGTTCCAAGGACGTGTTTGTGGAAGTCATGGGCGGGGGGGGGGGGGGGGGGGGGGG
>PVJC01014000.1:0-17355 GCA_004026665.1 Murina feae | reverse complement strand
CTCATGGTTCTAATTTGCACATGTTTGATGACCACTGAGGTTGAACAGTTTTCCATATATTTATTGGCCATTTGGATAGCCTCTTTTGTGGCCTGTTTTTTGTTGTTTTTTTTTTAAATTGTTTGCCCACTCTTCTATTGGGTTGTCTTTTTCTTATTGATTTGTAGAAGCTCTTTATATTCTGGATCCAAGACCTCTGTCACTTACCTGTGTGATAAACGATTTCTCCCCCCTCTGTGGTTTACTCTTTCAATGGTATCTTTTGACACATGGAAATTCCTAATTTTAATGTAGTGTAATATCTATATGGAAATCTCAAGAAATATTTAAAAATACTTTGAAATGAATGCAAATTAAAACACAACATCAAAATTTATGAAGTAGAGCTAACACAATGCTTAGAGATAAATTTAGAGTACTAGCTTTTGTCATTGTTGATTTTATTGATTGCAGGTTTATTTTCTATCTTACTAAATTCTGTTTTTTTTTCTTTATTTTTTTCTGTTAGATTTGATTTTCTGGTTGTTTTTTAAATTCTTTAGATGGATTTTTAGATCATTGGTTTTTCAGCTTTAAAATTTTTTCTAATATATGCATATTAAAGCTATAAATGTCCTTCTCAGCTTGGCTTTAGCTGCACTTTCCAAGTTTTAAAACACAGAAATTTAATCATACCTCAAAATATTTTCTAATTCCCATTGTAATTTCTTCACTGACCCATGAGTATTCTAAACATATTGCTTAATTACCAAACATATGAGGATTTTCTACTTAATTTTAAATTACATTTAGCTTCAATTCACTGTGGTCAGAGAAAATACCGTAAAGTACGGCAAATTTTCAATAAGTTGGTAGCTCTCCAATGACTTAAAAATATTTTAATATTTAGTCCAGCTTTTCTAGTTTTCAGAAACAAGTTTGATACAAACAAAATTCTGTTTAGCCCTGGCCAGTTTTGCTCAGTGGTTGGAGTGTTGGCCCGCAGACTGAAGGGTCTTGGATTCGATTGTGGTCAAGGGCACATACCTCAGTTGCAGACTCAATCCTCAGCTCTAGATGGGGCATGAAGGGGAGGCAACCAATTGATGTGTTGCTTCTCTCACAATGATGTTTCTCTGTCTCTCCCCCTCCCTTCCACTCTCTCTGAAAGTTAATGGAAATAAATATTCTCAGGTAAGGATTAACAACAACATAAAAGTCCTATTTAGCTATTGCCAGAAACACGACAACCACCAGTGATAATTTCATTAATTGTGATGCCACCATGACCTCCAGATCACCAGAATCCCAGCAAAATAAGAAAAAGCCATCACTGCATTCAAGGTCAGGGAGTTAAGCAACTTGATATCAGAGTTCCATCTCATTTTCTCATGTTCTTGCTATTTCTAACATGCAACTAAGTGACCAGACGTCTCGCTTTTGGCGGGACAGTCCCAATTTTTAGCAATTTGTCCCACATCCTGCGGCATTTTTAAAAAGTCCCGATTTTTGGAAAGAATGCACAACAAGCTAGGGAACAGCGGGAGAACGGGAAGGGAATATACAGTTTTCGGCGGCCAGGCGGTCAATGGTGTCCCGCTTTAGCGGCTTTACCAATGTTAAAATCTGGTCACCTTACTTTGATTACATTTATTGCTACTTTCAAGGTCCTGCTGACATACTCCGCATTTTCTATCTAATCTTATTCCTCCTGTATCTTAACTTGGTGCCTCCACCACACTTTTCAATACTCTTCTCCCTCTTGTTTGCAAATACCAAGTGCATGATAAATTGTGTTCCTTTGCTATGTTATCTTCAGCCTCTCTTCACTAAAAAAAAAGGCTGTCCTTTGCTTATTTTTATCTAATGTATAAAAAATACACACATAAATATTACAGTTTTTTTAAAAAAAGGTAATCTTTAAGTCACTGAAATTGCCTGGAACACCAGCAGTGGCACATGTCACATTTTGGAAACTGAGTTGGTGTGAGAGGCAGGGGCTTCACCTCTCTGGGTAGGGAGTGGGAGTGGGGGGGGGATGGAAGAGTCACAGTGACTCGTCAGGGATGTTATCAAAAGCACTTCTATGTCTAATGGATCTGTACCATATGACCTACACAATCCTGTACATTTTGAGAGTCTCATTTCAGCTTCAAAATCTCAACAATGGCACATAATTCTAGAAACATTTGCTTTACTTTGGTATAATTTAAAAATTAAATAGATACTCTATAGTCCTCCCCAAAGCGGACAATTGCAGGCTTCCCTCTATGATGGGCAGCACATTTAGACCAGAGACATAAGTAATTGTAATATTCTCATCAATGTATTCCACAGTATGGCTTATATTTGAGAGGATCCTGGGGAAAAGGCAGTAAGGGCTGGGTCTCCCCAGACCAAAACCAACCACAAATAAAAAACAAAACCCTCTTTGGGTGATAGTGGTGTTAGTGAAATGTGTTTAGTATGATGGGTGTATTTCATTCTGAGACTTATTTAATACCAACCACCCCAAGCAAACTAAATCCATTTGAATTGTCAAACCCATCAAGAGAAGACATTCCAAGAGTCCTGTGTCATCCATTCTAAGACTCAGTCCCTCTCCTGCACCTCAGGCTCTGACCTCTCCTTTCCTTACTGGAGATAGACAATAGCTGGTCCCTAAGTCTGTAAAATAACCCCCAAGGTGCTGGACACCCCAGTTATTAACCTGTTCCTCAGCCTTCTTCTTCCAACAATCTTTATATCTTTAACCTTTCTTCACTGGCCCTGAGTAAAAACTGAGTTCTAACCCTCATCTCAGACTCTTCTCTGAATTTGTCTCTCTCCAGAGAAGACAGAAGTGAAATCAGCACTGAATGTAAGGGTAGGACTGAACAAGGGACTGTGTGACCCCATAATTACACAGGTGGTAAAAAATAGGGCTGCTTTCCTGTATGTTCAGATGTGTCTTATTACAATGGATCAGATGCCTGATGAAGCACAGCCAACAGTGATGACACCTCAGGGGAGGAAAAGGAACATCGGTGGCTTGAGACCAACTCCCCAGGGAGGCGGGCCAACAGAATGGAAGGGCTCTTGCCAGCAAAACCAGGTATAAATAAATGGAGCTAAACATGGACGAGTCCTTTGTTCAATGGGCTTCTAAGCTCTGGGAAAGCTGAAAAGCATCAAGTATGGATCATGTCATAGAAGTATCATATATGAAGACACATAACAAATACTTGCGGGGGTGTCTTATGCATCACAAACAGGAAGTAGACACGCGAGTTGATAACAAGAGGGGGGTTTTCTCAGCCTCCTTCCCTTGTGGAAATTTGAAGACTCATGGTCAGAGCAGAGAGGTGGTGAATCATTCTGTTAGGTATCCCAAAAGATAAGATTCTTCTTTCCTGCCTGACCTGAGCCAATGGAGGAACAAAGCGATAAAGGAGGAGGCTACCTCACCTTTCTGAAGCGGATATTGATGATGCAGCTTGTATCTGTGGGCAAATAAACTTCCCAAGACTGAACTCTCTCACAGTGGCCTGGACCAAGGCAGCCTCCCACCTGGCCCTGCCCTTAGGTAGCTCCTCAACTCATGCCCTCTGGTAGCTCCCAAAGAGGAAATCACGGAGGGACTGAGTGGATGACATCAGTTTGTTCTCTCTAAATTTCCTACTTGCCAAATCTCTCCATCTTCTCTGAGCAGAGGAGAGACAGGCCAGATGTTACAGAAATAGACCCCCCACCTCCAGAAAGAACCATCAGACGTGGGGATAAGTGTACCCCAAAATCCAACTCTGATGCCTCAGCTCCTCTCTGGTCCCTCACCATTCCACATCCAAATGCTCTTGACAAAACTCGTCTTCCACAGGCATGATAAAGTGTGGGTATGCTTATGTGTTCTCTCATGTGCGTGCATGTGTGAGTTTGCATGTGTGAGCGAGTGTATGAACATGTGTGTGGTTTTGCCTGTGGTGCAAGTGTGTGCACATGTGTATATGTGTATACTGTGAGTGTGCATGTGTGTGTGAATGTGCAACCATGAATAAATGTTGTTCAAGTGTATGTGTGCAGTGTGAGCTTATGAATATATGTGTGCATATGTGAGTAAGCATGTGTGTGCCTGAACATGAATGTGCATAGGTGCGGCTATGCAAGTATGTGGTGTGTATGTATCAAACTCTGGAACCTGGCATTTGTGATACATGGTTGGACAGATTCATTTCAACAAACATTCCTTGAGTATCTACAATGACCAATGACTGCCACAACCATGAAGAGGAGTATTAATTTCACTAGACCCAGAAAGCTTACAAGCTGATAGGAAAGATGAACATATAAGTAACCATGTACAGCACAAGATCAACGATGCCACATGCCACAGTGGCACAAAGAAGAGGAGCATTGTTCTGATCTGTGGAATGGCAGGGATATTTGAGATCAGCTTGAGAGAAGATGGGAGTACCAGAGGGCACTCCAGGTTTTGAAAAGCATGGCATGAGCTCAGACCAGAGATGGAAATGCAGAGTTATTTGTTATGCTAGTGCAGAAATTAATGAGAGTTACTGCATCATAATCGGTGAAAGGTAACATCTGGCCTTTCTTTACCATATTTCATAAAGTATGTGGTGATGAATGATGGGAGATGGTCAATTTGTGGAGAAATTTGACTGCTGTATTAAGAAATATGTATTTCCTGTCTTAAGGCAAAGGTACACCTTTATGTTAGAGTGGTGAAAGGTAATAGCAAAAGTAGGTTGGAAATTTCAGGATGAAGAGGTTCTTGCATAGGTCTAGGTGAGAGATAATGAGGGCCCGAGTTAGTTGACAGAACAGAAGGGTCAAAGAGGTGACACTGTTACAGAAACACTCAGCAGAATTCTGACAGGATGAAGAGGAGATTTTTAGATTTGGAGACTGTCTGTATAATAACGTCACCCACGTGAGGAAAAAGAGGATAACGGGGGAAAGAAGATGACTTTGAACTACTGCGTCTACCCTGATAATCTACCAGACCTGAACTTTGTAACCCCAAATCTGCACAGATGTTGGCTTTTGAGAAGTGTGTCCTCTTGCTGTCTAGGCATCAAAGAATGGGCATTTCTTCCTGTCATCATGCCTCATCTTCCAGAGAAACTGTTCACTTCTGGGGGAAGACAATCCCTCTCCCATATGGAACCTTTCGTCTCTAAAGACTTTATCTCTGCAGCTCTAACTCAAGAAAAGTCTTGATTTTAGTCCTCAGTGGGAACTCTGAAGAAGTAGACTTCCTACAGCAAGGGGATATTGCCCTGGTCTGTTCTGCTCAAAGTCTGGCAAGCCATACCTGTACACTGAGGTGGGCTTATCCAATGGTGTGTGACCTGACAGTGAGGAAGGGACCTAAACCACATAGGCTGTGAGTAGGCATGTTCATGGGTCCAAGGAAAAGTCAAGTTCCTGGAGAGGACAGGCTACATGGTGACTCCAGTCAACACATGCGACTCTTCTGGAGCAATTAGGATGCAGCGTGGAAGGCTAAGTCCTCACGAACTCCACATCACCCTGGGAGGACAGGGAAAAGGTCTTGGGCTGCAGAGTTCAGCAGAACTGGGGGCTAAAGATAGCATGAAGTTGGAAAGGTCAACACAAGAGCAACTGAGGTGGATTCCAAGAATGAAAATGGCTAGCCAGAAATATGTCAGGACCAGGCAGCTAAAGCCAAGTGGGACTCCAAGGTGGGGGCCTGAGGACTGAAGGATTGAAAACTCAAAGATCCCATGATGCAAAGACACCCAGGCTAGGGGTGCCCCTGGTTCTAAGCAGCATGGTGCAATCTGAGAAAGCTTAGTAGGGCACTGGGCTTCATTGGCCTGGAGAAGAGATGGTAGCTGTGAATGAAGTCATTACCTCCTGGAAGACAGAGAATGAAGATGTGATGTCTTGATCAGTAGGGGATCAACAGATATTGGTTGATAGATTGCTTAGATAAGGCTTTCAAAAAGATAGCCTCTTAATTACTACCTTAAACTGGAATGCTGTTTATTTCTATTTTCTCTCTTTCTGTTTTTGTTTTTCCCCCCTTTCTTTTCTGGCAGCTGGTGTTGCCTCAGCAAACTAAAGCTGTTGCTATTTCAGCATCATTGCTAAGAAGGGTATCAGAGTATCTTGATGTCAGTCTGAGCTCACTCATCCAGATTAATTCCTGAGATGTTCAGCAAAATTTCTCATAAAGCCACCTTTTGGTCAGAGCAAAACAGATAACTCACTTTATCTATGAGCCTTTTATCTTGTTACAAACCAAAATTCTCATCCATTCCAATTTTCATGGGGATTCAAGACGTTGCTAGAAGAAATGTGGAAGAATATACAAAGCTGGCCCCTTGCTCCTCGCCGCCTCGTGGAGGCTTTGCCGTCCTTGCAGTTTCTGACTCTGTGCCTCGGGGATTACAGACACACGGAGATGACTGTGTCCTCAAAGCTTCACACTGGTTTTAAAGAAGCGATTGATTTCTACTTTTATTTGCAGTAACATCAAAAGTGACCTCCAAAGGCCAAGAGCCTAATAAGATATCCAGTATCTTGAAGTCTGAAAGGAACTGTGGAATCACCTAACATCCTCCTGTGTGTCAGATGGGCAAAATGAGCCTCAGAGAAGTGACTCTTGCCTACGCTCCAAATGGGTAGAATGCTAGCACTTGGAACTGAGCTTCCTATATTCTTCCATTTCAGCCTCCTTCTGGACAGAAGTACTTACACTGGATTAGATATTACAAAATGAACACACACACAAAAAAAAGTATTAAAGATCTAATAAAAAGCAATCAAAACAAAAAATGCAAAAATAAGGGAAAAGTCTTAAAAAAATGCGTATGGCATTTTCTCCTTTGGCCAGGTAATCATTCTGCTAAACACATCTATGCATCCACAGACAAAAGTACTCCCAAGCTGTCGAACACGTTTCTCAAAGCTTTTGTTATACTCTTTTTCCCCTTCTTTCTATGCAGAAATGACAAGCAGTTATAATCTTTTTCTGAGCAACTAATGACAATCCCTAGCTCCGAGCAATACGAAAATTCAGGCACATAGGTTTTTCCTTCATCTCTCTCAGTTCTTATCCCCCAGAAAAAGGAAAATTATAGACATTGCACCGACGGTGGAAATGTTAGCTGCCCCCCGCCCCCCCACTGGTTATTCGTTGCTAGGGCATAAGACCACGTGTGCCATAAAACTCTCTCCCATCTGGCTGGCTTTGAAACTTCTCTGAGACCCAGTTCTTACAGTTGAGCAATTAATTCTCCCCAGTACTTGGGAGCTGTTGAAATAAAGGAGATTTCAGAAAGAGCAGGTCATGACCTTATGCCTTTGTGAGCTGTGCTGAGAACTGACCTCCTGTGCTACTGGGAGAGAAAAGCCTATTAAAGTCTCTTGGGTGAATACTTCAACAAGCTGATTTCATTTGGAAACTAATCATTTGGTGCATTTTTGAAAGCATTATGAATGCTGTCAACTCAAATATTAATGTTGTTATCACCCTGGATACCATGCTTTTGCCTCAGATTCAGGGCTTCACTACATTTCAACAATTCCATTAGGCCACACCTAAAACATCTGAGTGTGGTAAAATACAGGGAGGAAAGTCAACATTGTTCCATATTGCTGAAAAAGTATTAAAAGCTGTAAAGTATCTATGAATCAGCGTAACCAAAAAAAATCATATGAAGTTATGGACAAAAATTAAAACTCTAATAAAGGATATAAGTGCCCACCTAAATAAATGGAGATATATTTTTCATATTTATGAATAGGCCAACTTTGCACAGAGTAGATGTTAATTTTCTCTAAATTAATCTCTGAATCAATGCAGTTTTAATAAAAAACTAGAGACAATTTTCCAGGGGACTGTGCTGTGCACGTAAGCAGACAGAATCCAATGTGATGGTTCATTTTATGTGTCAGTGTGGCTGGGCCGTAGTGCCCAGATGTTCGGTCTGACATTGTTCCGGATGTTTCATGAAGATGTTTTTAGGCGAGATTCACATTTCAATCAGTGGCGTTAAGTGCAGCAGATTGCCCTCCATAATGTGGGTGGGCCTCATCCAATCAGTCAAAGGCCTGAATATAGAACGAGGACTGACCCCCCCGGAGCATGAGAATTATTCACCCTGAGGGCCTTCCATGTGAAGCACAACACTGGCTTTTCAGCCTGATAGCCCGTCCTGCAGATTTGGGATTTGCCAGCCAATTGCTGGCAAATGAAGCCCCCTCTTCACATGTACGCATGCTATCGGTTCTGTTTCTCTAGAAAACCCTAATAGACCAAGGAACTCCCCTAAGGGGCTGATGGGAAAAAATCAGCCAAAGGGTTTATGCCATCAGCGTCTGGCTTCAGAGTTGGTGAGCTGGGATCAGTGATAAGTAACAATGATTTCAGAACAGCATCCTGGCAAGAGTTGCTCAGATTCATGTAGGCGGTGCTCAATTTCCAATGAACAGAACTGTTTATACAAAGCGGAAAACATCCCTAAAACAACAAGAGCCACCACGAACCCCAAAGCCCTACTTTCAACCGCAACAATTCACCGGATGGTGCAACTTGATTTCCCAGAACGTGAGACAATTCCATGAAGGGAAATACGCTGATTTTTAAAAATTGGAACTACTCAGATTACATAGGTTTGGTTTTTTTGTTTTTTTTTTTTCTTTTTTAGGTTTGTTTCGCTTTCTTACTTTAATCACTTAAGAAGAGCCGGTTGCCATGATGTGTGAGAATCCTAAGTGGGTAAGGTTGCAGACCAGGTTAAACATTAGTGAAGCCCTGGGAACATCTCAGGACGGTGAGTGGGAAGAGAAGCTGGGTCACTTAGCCTGGTAGAACGACAGGATCACGAGGAATTGTTACCCCTGTTTTAAATTTCTAATATTGTCTCGAAGTTGTCTGACCAAATCAATAACCTTTCCTAAATTTAAGCATCCTTCTTGAAAACAAACAAACACGCTCATCTTTCCTTCCTTTCCATCCTGCTTTGGGGAAGCTTGACTGCCTCCTGAGGAGGCTATAATCAAGCACGTTTTCTCGGTTGTCATAAGGCTTAACTACAGGCGAAAGAGGACATGAAAAATAATCAGAGCCATAAAATACGGGTGGGTGGAAACAGAATCCTAGAGTTGGAAGGAGCCTGGGAAACGTGCTTCATCCATCTCCTCAGCTCCTGGCCACATCTAGACTCGGAAAGCCCTTAGGAACGCGCTGTGCTGAAGACCTCCAAGCACAATACCTCATCTGTCTTAGAAACTCATTCCAGTGTCTAAGAATACTCCCCGTCAGGAAATTCAGCGTGGTTAAGTTCAAGCTCCTCTCACACCCACTTCCTCAGGCTCTGAGCTTGGGTGGAGATGGACAGACAGCAGCGACACACACACTCTAGCTCACCCAGTGAACACGTGTGAAGGTTGTCACCAAATACTATTACTCCCTCCTCCCCTCCCCCGCCCCCCGCACCAGCTTCCCCTTCCTGCTCTGGGTTAAGTGACCCTAATCTCTTGGATTGGTTTCATTCTCTGAACGAGGCCTACCTGTGCCAAATGATGGACAAATAGTCCAGTAGAGGGTTGGTCACTCCTGGCTCTGAGGGAACCACCTGCCCCAGTGTGCCAGGGGCTCCCCAGAACATGGCACTTTCAGTGTGAAACCAGGGAAGTCCCAGGCAAATCAGGATTGGTTGGCCACACTGGCTCTCTACGAGGAGAAATGTCTGCCCCCACATTTCAAGAGGACTGCTAACATCATGAATTCATATCTGTCCCTCGGCTATGATGCTGAGTTGTGCAGAGCCCAGCCTCTCTCTCAAAGTCATTGCCCAAAGTGTGCCCCTGTTGTCGGAAGGGATCTGGGCAGCCATCCAAGTTCTGGTGCTAAGAGGGAGCTTCTCAATTAATGACATGTCACTGTCTGGGGACAGGAAGATCAATCTGGGCTGCCTCGCTTGTTCTGTTCCCAGCAGGACCTCCACCTGGAGGGGACATGGCAGAGTCTGCCCCACAGCGCACAGCACCTGTGGCTAGAAAAAAAATCAGGAACAAAAACAGGAACAGACATGAAATGTGTGAAGGGGAGGGGAACCAAGCCAGGAGAATGCCAAAAAGGGGGAGGGAGAATAGCTTACAGGGTGTAGGAGAGAAAACATAACTTTTTCTCCCTCTGCCCTTGGGGGTTCATTGGCTGAGCCTTGTAAGTCAAACTGACAAAAAATATTAAACAAATACAATCAGGAGTTTATTTTTATTTTTAAAATATTTTTAAGTTAATTTTAGAGAGGAAGGGAGAGGGAGAGAGAGAGAGAGAGAAACATCAATGATGAGAGAGAATCACTGATCAGCTGTCTCCTGCACGCCCCATACTAGGGATTGAGGCACAACCCACGCATGTGCCCCACCCCACCAGGAATCGAACCGTAGCCTCCTGGTTTATAGTTGACACTCAACCATTGAGCCACTCTGGCCGGGCTCATATAGCATTTTAACAAAAGAAAAAGAAATGTTTATAGTAGTGACAAGACAAAGGAAAAGATCTTTGAGCTTGCAGGGTGGAAGTATATGAAGGGATTAAAGAAGATAGGGGCTAGTTAGCAAAGTCTGTTATGTAGGTTCCTCTGATGGGTCTCCATGAGGGTTTAGTGTTATCTCCAGCAATTAACTTCTGGTAGAGAGGGAAGGGAGGACACCTCTACAAACTTATGTCCTGCTCTTGGGTGAATGAGGGAGAGGGGTTCTTATATCTGCCTCTTCTCAGTTGCCGTTAGCTCAAAATAATTCTTATGTCAAGGTGGCATGTGTTGGGGACAAGGGCATATTCTGCTGCACTTCAAGGTCTAAAACAAAAGCAATAGAGAGAATAAGGTTAGAAACATACTCAAGGAGAGGGAGAAATTTGCGGAGGAACAGAAAAAAAAAAAAAAAAAAGAAGGAAGACCATGAGAAGCAGGAGGAGAAGCCTGTGTTGGTATAAGTTCATGCCCTTGCAGCATCAGGCAGGTTCACTGAGAGCCCTGCCCACCCCTGGACTTCCTCACACCCTTCAGAAGAATGGTTCTCAAACTATTGGATTTCATGGGTCATGAGAAAAAAAAGGAGGACAAACTTAAACTTAAAGCTGCAAAAAGCATGAAAGTAAAAGGACCCTCTATTAAGCTCATTATTTCCAAAAGCAAAGGACAGTGTGCACTGGAGATGGAAGAAAACCATAGGCAGCTGATGCCAACATACAGGCACGTGTCATTGTCCTTATTTCCATTCTGCCAAGGAATCCTAAAAACCTGGTCACAGATCTGTGCCAGGTGTCAGCATGGTGATGGGAGGTCTTCATTTAGGGCCTTCATAATCCAAATAAGTAAACAGAGGCCTGGAAATGTAAAGAAACTTGACAGTGGTCAAGTGGGAGAGGGAGGTTTTAATCCAAGTCACCAGGCTCCAGGACCAGCTGTGCTGCACTTGTATACGTGCTCCTGGACAAAATGGGTCTTCCTACTTTCGGGACAATTTGGATGGGTTTTATAAGCGCTACATCTGCCTCCAACTCAAAGAGAGGAAAAATACCAGAGTCTCCCTAGGACTGTTTCCTGAAGTAGAAATACTTAAGACATTTATTTACATGTAGTGATGTCTGTGTCTCCTCTGGCCAGACCCTCAGCCAGGGTCACCTCTGGGTCCCTCGTCGCTGCCCTGGCTCCATGTCAGCACCTCACGTTGCATCCAGGGTGGGGCCTGTGCTCTCCCGCTGCTATTCCTATCTGTGTTTGTTCAGACTTCCTTCCTGCCATCCTTTACTCATTCAGATCCCTTTTCAGCACTTGGCCTTGGTGTCTAACTCCAACTGTATCTCAACATCAGAGCCACAGAAGGATGCGGGCTAGTAGAAGTTTCTTTCTTAATTCCCATGTCAGACACGTGGTGCCCACGGATGGATGAAGGCTCAGACAAAAGCCAATGTCCCTGAAATCATCCACAGGGGATGAACTGCTGCCTTGGTCCATAAGAAACTGGGCTGTGCTCCTATTAACCAGGTCTTATTAGTGTATGAATATTTTACCTGATTGTTTTATTAGCAACCTAATGATGAGGGACGCTGTCATTATGGCTCTTCTGCGAGCGTGGGGGAAACAGTACATATCCGTTTACTATGCTGTTGTGTGAACTGGAACGTCAGCATCAGGGTTTAAAACCATCCCCAGTGATGGCCCAGACAGATGAGAAGTCCTCCTGGTTTGAGCAATCTCTCAAAAAGAATCTTCCACAATCAACTCCTTTAGCTGAACCTAATGTTTCATTGTCCTCATTGCTAAGACATTTTTCTGCCTTCTCCAAATCCTTTCTGCTGTAGTTTAGACTTGTTTCTTATGAGTGCCCTTGGCAGAGGTGAAAATACCACCTTCCATATTACTTGCTGATATAAACTCTTATTTGAAGGAGAAAATTATGTCATCTTTTCTCTTTGCCCAGCCTTTAGAAGCTAACCTTTCTATCCTCTTTCCCATGGTCATAGAATTGGAAAGGGACATCAAATATACCCGGCTTAATAATCCTCAGAGCTAGCATTTCAAAATCACTTGTGAGTTAATGCAATGCCGGAGTCCCACCCCAGCTGCAACAAATCAGGATTTTTGTCAGTGGGACTCTGGAATTTATTTTTAATAACCCCAGGTGGTTCGGATACCAACATTGTTCAGTCAGGCAGATGGGAACCTTGGCTGGTTCAGTTCATTCTTAGATTTCCTCACGGTGTCCAGATGGAACACCTCCAGTGAGAGTCAACTGCTTCCCACGACAATCCATCCCATGGCCAGAGCCCTCCAACCGGAAGGAAGATTTTCCTTTTCACGAAGCCAAAATTTGCCTCCTTGAAGTTTCTAGGAATGATGCTAGGTGTGGCCTCTAGGGCCACAGTATTTCTGATACTTTTTATTAATTTTTCCAACCCCAGTAATATACAAATCACATATACAGGCCAACATCAAAGAGGAGAATAAATGGTGCCTTTCTGCAGTAATTGGTCGCATGCATGGGGAATGGACAGTCGACATATCCGACTGTCACAGAGCTCTGGGTTTAGTCATCAGCACATCAGCAAAAACAGGAGTTGTCGAAAGATCTCGCTCAAGCCTGGCTGGTGTGGCTAAGTGGTTGCACGTCACCCTGTGAACCAGGAGGCACATGCCCAGGTTGCAGGCTCGATCCCCAGTAGTGGCATGCAGGAAGCAGCCGATCAATGATTCTCTCTCATCACTGATGTTTCTATCTCTCTCTCCCTTTCTCTCTCTGAAATCAATTTAAAAAAAAATTTGGAGGAAAAACAAAAGATATTGCTCATGGTTCTCAAACTTCAGTGTCAAATGGAACCACCTAAAGGTCTATCAAAGCCGATTGCCAGGCCCCACCCCAAAAGTATCTGATGCAGCAGATCTGAGTTGGGGCCCAAGACTCTGGTTCTCTAAATAGGACCCAGGGGATGCTGCTGCCAGTCCACAGACCACACTTTTGGAACCACGGGGCTAAATAAGCAGGCGTGGGGGCAGCATTTAATACCCCGTGGAAAGTGAACCCATTGCACCAGAATCAGCTGGGAAAGCTAGCTCTAAGCTTATTTCAATGTTATCAATGAGCATAGCATCCTCAAGATTCATCCTTGTGTGGCATGTGTCAGAACCTCCTTCATGTCAAGGCTGAATAATATTCCACTCTAAGCATAGAGCACATTTTGTTTATCCATTTATCCACTGCTGCCATTTGGGTGGTTTCCTCTCTTTGAATAATACTGTGAATAATGCCACTGTGAACACAAGTGTGCACATACCAGCTTGAGGCTTCTTCCCAGTTTACTCAGCTGTTTCCGGAGATGCTCTTCTGCCCACAGACACAGTTCCATCTTGTTCCTGAGTCAAATATGGTGAAGGCAAAACATTGATTAATAATATGGCAGGGCTGAGAATGGAGTCACTAGCTGCGGAGTGGGTTCTGGGACTTGTTATAAATGCTAAATTTTGCAACTGATCCTAACTCTTCCTACTGAATACCCCCCTTCATAGAATATTTTCTTCCAGGAGAACAGGGCCATACCTGTCTTACTGCTGTGTTCCTGGTGCCTAGGACACTGTCTTCTCCATCCCAGGGAGGAGCTCAGTGGAGATGCTGAATGAGTGAGCCATATTCTCAGGGTCCCCAATAGAAATTTCTGGCATTGAGATTCTAACTCCCAAAGTGATGTTTCTAGGAGGCGAGTCCTTCAGGTGGCTTGGGTCATGAGGGTGGGCCCCCATGACTGGGATTAGTGTCCTCATAAGAGGAGACGCAGAGAGCTCCCTTGCCCCTTCCCTCCACCATGTGAGTTCAGAGCAAAATGTCAGCTGTCTGCAACCCAGAAGAAGGCTCTCACCAGAACCCAACCATGCTGGCACTCTGACCTCATCCTTCCCACCTGCGGTGAGAAATACCTGTCTGTTGTTTATGAGCCACCTAGTCTGTGGTATTTTCTTCTAACAGCCTGAACTGACTAAGACAGAGCTCATCTCCAGCCACCAGTCCATCCATGCACCAAGCACCCATTGCCACTTTGTTTTCCCCTTTTTCTTCCTGGGATTTCTCTCTCCTACATCAGGGCCTCCGCTTCCCTCTGGCCCACCTTTGGAGAGCTCTCTGCTAGTCTCCTTTCTTTTCCTCTCCTCGTCTTTTTGCTCTCTTTCCTTCCCTCTTCCCTGGTTCTGGGAACTCGTAGTTCTAACAAATCAGAGCATGGTGCTTGCAACCTAATGATATCCAGCCCAGGGAATTGGGCAAAACACAAAACAGATACAAATGCCCCAAATCCCACTCTAGACACCCACAGCTGCACTCAGGGGCGGCCGCCGCACAGACCAGCTGCTGCTCATCTGCTGTTGTCCCCCCTCTTCCAAACGATGGCTTCTAGTATCAAAGACACAGCCGGCTGTCAAAATAAGGGTCCTATTTTCACATATAGGACAATGAGTGCTGAAAACTGATGACGCAAACATGAAAACAAATGAAGGGAAGGCAGGGGAGGCTGCTGGGCTGCCTCCCTCCAACCTCATCCCTTCTTACAGAAGCAGGGATTGAGGTCACCTCCTGGTCCTTAGAACGGAATTGACAAGTACATCCCCTCAGACATAAAGGCGTGCATCAAAGGACACTAGGAAAAGGGGTAAGAGTTTGCTCTCCGAAGGAGAAAGGCAGGGAGGATGCAAAGTGCTGGGGACAAAGGGACAGCCTAGTCTGGGAATTAATTATTCATCCCCCGCCCCCAGCATAATGTTGTGGTAATGAGCACAGAAGAAAGCAAGTGATTTCTAATGAAGATAACAAGGAAGCCAAGACAGGCCACCAGGGAGACTGGAGGCATAAGTGGGTGACCTTCTTATTCATTTATTGATGTCATTCATCTTCCAGTGCTGGAGAAACACCCCATGTGGACACATCTCCCTGCTCACATCAAACTGCAGGCAAGAATATGGTTAGAAGTTAGGAAATGAAGGTGCTTATTTGTGCCCTGTTACACTGAACAAATCACTTAAATGTCTCTGCTTAGTTTCTCCTAAAACCAGACTCTAGGGTTGTCTGTGGGATCAATGAGATCACGCTCGGGGAAGCAGTGTGTGTTCCTCCAAGGGTCCTAAGTAGGGGTGACTGGTACCTTGAAGGGAAATGTCAACTCATTGGCAGCTTGTCGAAGTGACTAAAATTATTTTTAAATCTCATACAACATAATGATAGTGTGTTGTGTGCATCCGCAGTGCCTGCCCCCACCCACAACTTCTGTGACAAAGCTGTCCAGCCCATAATCATGCAACAAGGTCAAAATCAACTGTGAGACTCTTGTGTCCCTCTTTCCCCCAGGAGAATGAGGCCAGCCCAAGTTATTGCTAAGCAACAAACGTCTTGGGATGTTGGTCTAGGGACTGTAGCTATTGAGAGCTGGTCACTCCAAAAGGTGTGCTGATCCAAACACATGGAGATCCAAAATCATTCACCGGTAATTCGAAACAACTCAGAATGGGATTTGATGAGCAGCCCCCAGAGGTTCTGCAGGAGCTGTAACATAAACATCCCCAGCCTGGCTGGTGTGGCTCAGTGGCTGAGTGTCTACCAATGAACCAGGAAGTCATGGTTTGATTCCTGGTCAGGGCACATGCTTGGGTTGTGGGTTCCATCCCCTGTGGGGGCATGTACAGGAGGCAGCCAATCAATGATTCTCTCTCATCACTGATGTTTCTATCTCTCTCTTCCTCTCCCTTTCTCTCTGAAATCAATAAAAAAATATTTTTTTTAAATCCCCAGCAAAACAGAAGGGGGAGGGGTGTCTTATTCAAAGATTGCTGGGAATTTGGGTTCCTCTGTTCATCCTGAGACCATATAGAACAGAGCTGAAAATCCAGGTAGTTCTCCATGATGTAGGCACCAGCTGAAATGTGGCACGACCCTCCCAGCAAAAGTTCCGGAAGTCAGATTCGGCAACCAGAACTCAGTGTAGCGCAAAGAAGTGAGGGCACATGGGGACCCCCACATTCTCCCACCACCCACATGGTGTTGGATCTCCACTGTGAGATAACACGTTTCTGTTATTTTAAGCCACCCAGTCTGTGCAATGTTGTTACGGCAGCCTGAGCAAACTAATACCAGGGCCAGTGCACATCTCTCTCTTGGGGACTAGAGCCAAGAAAGGAGGAGAATGGGGCAGTCTGCAAGATCTGATGTGCAGAGGTCTGGAGGGGGCAGTGGGCTCCCGCTGAGCAAGCAGGACCTGTGAGCAGCAGGGAAGCTGGGCAGAGGAGAGAGGAGCACCCAGTGGAGGGTGTCCAGGGAGAAGGCTCTTGCCAACCAGCATGCAGTGACCCCACAACCCTGAGAGGGTCCTTCATCAATTCTCACTCGGCAAGGGTGACCTTAAAACAAACCCTCTTTTTTTCTTTTTAGTAACTTAAGGCTTTTACTATGGAAAGAGCCCAACTAGAGTGGACAATCATCTAGGAAGAGGTCCTGTTCTATGTGGGTGATGACAATCTGTACGCCAAGTGCCTGAAAATGGGGCCTTGCAATTATCATCTGAACACAAAGGTTCCCACTTTCTTGGCTATCCAGCCTAAGCAAACTTTAAATATATATATATATATATATATATATATATATATATATATACTAATAAAAGTGAAATATTAAAATTAACCGTTTCTCCGAGACAGGGTAAGCCACGCCCACCAGCCAATCAGAGCGGCTGTATGCAAATTAGCCCAGCCAACATGGCGGCCGCCACTCCCGGACCTGAGTAAACAGCCCTTTCCATTGCGGCAGCAGCGAAAGTGAAGCTGAGCCCCTCAGCTCAGCTCCGATTAAACTGCCTCTAGCGAA
>PVJC01013999.1:13554-37227 GCA_004026665.1 Murina feae | reverse complement strand
GAATGTCAGTGCTGGATGGGACCGCTGAGTGCATTCAGCGCAATCCCGAGTGGTACAGATGGGGAGACTGAGGCCCGGCCAGGGGAAGGAGGCCAAGGTCATGCAACCTGCTGGAGGCCCAGCTGCACTATCAGCGCTCCTGACTTAAAGGCCCCTTCTTACCAAAGTCCCCTCTAACAGGCACAGCCGTCGCCCGCGTTCAAACCAGCCAGCCACCATTTCCAGTCTGAGCAGGCCCCAGCCCCTAACCCTGGGGTAACCTTTGCATTTATTATTATTATTGTTATTTTGCACAATATTGGACTTCTGTCTTTCCTGGGCCATAGTGTCTGTAAATCTGGAATCTGCCCTCACTATCAGATTAGTTTTCCTTCTTACCCATGGACTAGTCATCCCTGAACACCCTTGCCTTTGTCATGGTGTCCTGACACAGGCTGCTTCTTTCCTTAAAAAAAAAAGCTTTATTTATTGATTGATTACTTTTAGAGAGAGAGGAAGGGAGGGAGGGAGGGAAGGAGGGAGAGAGAGAGAGAGAGAGAGAGAGAGAGAGAGAGAGAGAAAACTCGATTTGCTGTTCCACTTATTAATGCATTCCCTGGTTGATTCTTGCATGTGCCCTGACTGGAGATGGAACCCACAACCTTGGCATATCAGGACGACACTCTAACCGGCTGAGCTAGCTTTCTCGTCTGCCTCCGTACCACCTTCCCCTGGTCTTCACCCTGCCTTTCTCTGCCCTGTTGCTGAGCTCTGACTCAGAGGTGTGGTTCCTTTGAGGTACAGATCCACACAGAGGATGCTGGAATGCCAGCTCCAGCCTCCCCCAGCTCCTCCTTTCCTGGGCTGGTTCCTCATGGCGAGGGGACAGCTCTGACCTGGTGTTCTGCACCAGCGTAAAGCAGCATACTTTCCGACCCCAGAGGTGTCATGCTCCCATTTGTCCTCTGTGAGCTGGGTTGCTGGGCTTCCATCTCTGACCTTATCAGGTAAACTCTTTATCCTGGGCTGTTGGAGATGTGTTGTCCCCATAACCTCTCAGGTCCTGATGTTCTTAGTGCACTAAGCACTGAGCTTCGTGGGGCGCTGAGTTGGTCAGGATTGTGTGCCCCACCCAGGCCCTGTCCTTGGCAAGTGGGCATGCTACAGTGGTTTGGGCAGCTTAGCTTTAGATAATACACACAGCCACACAAGGGGCCAGAGCGTCCCAGGTTCGTATCCAGTCAAGGGCAGGTACCAGGGTTGCATGCAGGAGGCAACCAATAGATGTCTCTCTCACATTGATGTCTCTCTCTGTCTTTGCCCCCTCTTCCCCTCTCCCCCTTTCCTCCTCTCTCTTTCTCTCCATCTCTCCCTCTCTCTCTCCCCCCTCTTCCCTGTCACCCTCCCTCCTTTCCACTCTCCCTAAAAATCAATGGGGAAAACAAGTCCTCTGGTGAGGATTTAAAAAAAAAAAGCCCTGTCCAGCCGACATGGCTCAGTGGTTGAGCGTAGGCCTGTGAATCAGGAGGTCACGGTTCATTTCCTGGTCAGGGCACATGCCCAGGTTGTGGGCTGGATCCCCAGTGTGGGGCGTGCAGGAGGCAGCCGATCAATGATTCTCTCTCATCATTGATGTTTCTATCTTTCTCTCCCTTCTTTTCTGAAAACAATAAAAATATATTTTAAAAAAAGAGAAGGAAATCTTACCAAAAAGAAAGCCCTGTACCACTGTGGCTCAGTTGAGCTTCGTCCCATGAACCGAGAGGTCACCTGTTCCATTTCTGTTCGGAGCAAATGCCTGGGTTGCAGGATCCATCCCTGGTAGGGGGTGTGCTGGAGGCAGCCGATCCATGTGTCTCTCTCACATTGGTGTTCCACTCACTCTCCCTCTTCTTTCCTCCCTCTCTCTAATATATATATATTCAGTAAAAACGTATTTTGTTTTTTTAAAAGAATGCGCAAGGGCATGGAATTCAGGGGAAGCTGGTGAGGTCTCTACCTATCTGTGTAGTCTTTAGTCTGATGGAACAGATACTGTCCCATCCACAGAAAACCTTTCTCTACTAGATGATTGAGAAGAAGAAATTTGAATTTGACTTGCTAGGACCACAGGGATAAGTATTTGGTTGGAAAAGGGTATTAGAAGGATTGGAGTACATGGGGCCAGGCATCTCTGGTCCCCTTCGAGGTTTAACATTCTGCTTTCGGTTTCCAATTGCCTTTGGCCTTCCTCAGTCAACATTGGCAAGTCCTAAGGAGGAAGGAGGTGGCATGTGACGGGTTTGCCTGGATGGGGTAGGGATGGGTAGAAGTGATGCTCAGCCATCACTTCTCTCCTTTCTCCTCCATCTGAGTTGGCCCCAGTCCTGTCCATCCTTCACAGCTTCTTCCCCAAAACGTTCCTGAACCTCAGGTGGGTGTGAGTGCTCCCTCGTGCCCTGGATTTACAGAACACTTGGTAGGTCACTTATGCCCCTTTTGTGTTCTTTTGGACTGGAATTAATTATGGACAAGTCTTTTCTTCCCCTTGAGATAATAACTAAGTTCCATTTTGGTTTGGCATCTCCCTGGCACACAGTAGGCCCTCAGTGGATGGGTGCTGAGTCAATTCCTCGGGGGGATTTGCATCCCTCTTCTTCCCTCATGTTCTGATCTGACTTACATCCTTTAGGTTCCTGAGTCAGGTGCCCCTGCTCCCTCCCACTTTCTTCTTGCTCATAATGGTAGTAATAACATTGACTGACATTAAGCTTTTCATGGACACTGTGCTAAGGGAATCAGGAACCACAGTCGTCATCACTTAGTAGATGAGGAGACTGAAGCTCAGAGAGGCTAGTTAACTTGCACATGATCATGTAACTAGAGTTAGGCCCGGAACACAGGGCTGGCTCCATGATGCCGTGCGGCACTGGACTGCTGGGCTGGGCTGACGTGTGTGCCTTCACCTGCTCTACAGGAGCCCGGGAGCGAGAGTGTGTGGGCCACTCAGCGGGGATCTTTCTCAGGCGCGTTCCCCGAGGGAGGTGACTGAGTGCTTGTGGGGTAGGTGGAGGGGCACAAAAAGACCCGTAGCTTATGATCAAGTCTAAAGATGAGACACAAAGAGGGGTCACCTGTGTCCAAGGGGCCCACATTGGGTCTGTATAGTCACCTCAGTGTTGTGTTCTGCCTGCACCCCCTCCTCCTTTTCCTCTCCACCCCATGATCTGAGCGGCTCCCTGGCCCCTTGATGAGGGGTCAGTGTGCCCAGCATGGTCAGTAGGCAGTGGGAGAGTATTCGACCCAAGGAAGGAGCGCCTGCCTGCGCCTGCTCACTCCCGACCGCTCACACCTGGGAATGGCTCCCTTCTCCCTGCCCCACAAAGCCTTCCCCCAGCTCCACCCACACAGAGCTTTCTTCTCCCTGAAATCCTTTGCCCCCATAGTCACAACCACTTGCTTTAATACTTCTCCCTGAAGGGGCTTGGGTGCCATCGAGTTGCAGACTCTCGGAGCTGGAAGTGATTTCGGAGGTCCTCCAGTCCGGTCTTCATTAAGGCTCGAAACCCCTTCCACCACATGCCTGGGAGGAGGCGGGGATGCTCCCCTGCTTGAATGCTCTTGGGGTTGGGGACTTGCAGCCTCGCTAGGCAGCCGGCTTCGCTGCAGCTGCTCTGGAGAAAATTCTTCCTTGTTTGGAGCCTCCTCTTGTCTTCCTGCCACTTCAGCCCGGGGCTCTTGAGAGAACAAGTTGCATCTCTTGTCCACAGGACAGCCCTTTAGTTATCTGTAAAGATCCCTCTTGCTCCCCGCTCCTGTCAGGACTCCTCCCTTCCACTGCCTCTCCCTGTTCCTGCAGCTGTTGCTCTCGGGGCCTAGAAGTTGTCTTTGTCCCTCCCGAAGTCTGCTGCTCACAGCTGAGCCAGACCCTCCACACTGCCCCGTCCGTCAGTGCGCGAATGGTGCTTCCCGGTCCCCAGTGCCAAGCACTCCACACAGGCCTGTTAGCTGGAGGGAAGGTCACTAGTGAGTGGGCTGTGGGGCAGCCATGCACACAGATGGCTTGCAGTCAGACCCAAATCCCGAGTCTTCTCCACTTTTTCCCCATCTTGTCCCGTGCAGTTGCTTATTTTAGCCCGAAGCATAGGAAGAGATGCTGGGCAGGCCAGGGCTCGGAGCCAGTGGCCCGGTTCCCGAGGGAGACTTGGGACTAGTGCTCACTCTGTAGCAATTCAGGGCCTTACTCCCACCCCCGTCTCTGTCCTGTCCACGGAGGCGTTCTTGGACAGTTCCTATACCTGGTAGCATTCCTGGCCCCACTGATCGAGCCCGTATCACCCTGTCCTCTGGGTGCTATTGGTGACATTTAAGAAAACGCCTCCCGCTCTTTCCAGATGGCTTTGGGGGGAGCGTGGCGCTCCTTCCCCTCCAGCATGAGAGCCTCGGGCACCCTCTGCCCACTGTAGCCTAGCGAGTGTGAGCAGCTTGTTCCATCATGCTTTTCCCTCAGGGCTTTCCACCTGGTTGTTGACAGAGGCACTCCCAGGCCCTAGCTCATATACCAGCCTTGGGAGGTGAAAGAGCATTACCGTGCGTCATTCTTGTGTGCTGGGGATGTCTTCCCAACCAGATTCTACACCCCTTGGAGGGACTAAACTTCCCTTTTTGTACCCCAACCCCTCCTCCCCTGGGCTAGATGCAAGGCAGGTGCTCAGTAGTTCTGATTGATTGATTGATTGATTGATTGATTGATTGATTCAACTGGACAGAGGATAATTACAGCAAAGACCTAAGGGGTCCAGACAAGGCCTCTCCCTTCCCCTGGCAAATACTAACCCTACCTCCATCTTCTTCCTTCAGGAGCCCCCCAAGATTGCCAAAGGCACGGCCAAGTCCAGCAGCTCGGGCAAGGATGGCGGAGGCGAGAGTGCTGAGGAGGTAACGAACATGGGCGCAGCCCTAGCTACTGCTGTGCTCACCAGCTCCAACTGCTGGCTGGCTGGTGGGGTGAGGGATCCCAGGGGTCCAGAAGTGACCCGGGCAGAAGGGGAGGAGGCTCCACAGCCTGGGAGGGACCCTAGGCAGGTTTCGCTTCGGCTGGTGTAGACCAAATAAGTTCTCCCATTCTTTAGCCCCCCAGTGATTCCTGTGAAAGCTGTTTCTCTGTCTAAACAACTTTGAGTATTGAGTTCCATTTTCCTTAGGGAAAAAACGAGGGGTACCAGGTCCTAGGAAGAAGGGGAGAAGTATGCAGTGCTCAGTGGCGAGTGGCTTCAGCATGGCTCCGGGTGGGGGTGGGGTAGGGAGTGGCTGGTGTTTCTGAGTCGGCCGGCTGGGCCCATTGCCCTTGGTCCTGATCAAATGGGAGCTACTGAAAGACAGTTATGAGCAGAGGTCAGCGCAGCCCAGCAATCTAGGGTTGTAAAGCAATAAATGGCAAGCGGAGAGAGCGCCGGAGGGTGGAGGGCCGAGGGCCTTAAGGAAGTCCAGAGTATGTCCGTGGAGGTTTCTGAGTGTGCTCAGGGGATGCTCAGGAGGGTGGATGATTCTGACATCGTTGAGCAAATGCTCTTATTTCCCAGGAGCTGGTGATCCTTGATTTCTCTGCTTCCTGCTTCCTTTTCTAAAATGTTCAGAGGGATGGAGGAGAACAGAAAACAGGGGCAGGTCTTGGGTGTTTTTGGGAGAAGAGATCGATTAACAAGTGTTTGGGGTTAACTCTGGACTTAGATTTTTCTGGCTATTTTTGGTCCCTGTCACCTTTAAAGAGGTCTACACACTTTTCACACCTGTGACCATTGTTTTAGGCGTGACTTGAGTAATTGGAAGAAGCAGGGTGGGTGTCCCGCACTTTGCAGACCCGGCAGTTGAGGACCACAGATAAATTCCTCCTCCTCTTCACTGGCACAGTAATCTGATCAGGTCTCCAGAGCAGTCCTTATCACTGGGCGCTAACTGTTCTCACATGTGTTTTCCCCACCAGCTGTGGGCTCTGAGGGAAGGAATGGCTTCTTCCCGTTCCCGTGTGCTCCTGCACATTCGCAGGAGGTCGGTACAGACTCCCTCTGGGCTCAGCCTCTCCTAGGAATGATGACACTTGGGAACCCACAGGGAAGGTCGTTGGGAACTGGCAACTGATAGTCAAAGCAGCAAGAGAGACTTAGAAGCAATAAATATATCACACAAAATACCAATAAAGATATATAAAGAGTAGGTGATCATTAAAACTGAGGGCTATTTTTATAGTTTTTTAAAAATGTATTTTTAGTGATTTTAGAGGGGAAAGGAGAGGGAGAAAAAGATAGAAACATCAATGATGCGAAAGAATCTTTGATTGGCTGCCTCCTGCATGCCCCCTACTGAGGATTGAGCTCACAACCCGGGCATGTGCCCTGACTGGGAATCAACTATGACCTCCTAGTTCATAGGTTGATGCTCAACCACTAAGTCACACCAACTGGCTATTTTTTTCTTTATTGGAACAAAGAAATAAGCATCTTATTAACTAAGTCTATGGTGTTGACTATAAAAGATTTACTATGCAAGAACATAAATGCCCAAAACATTTATAGTATTTCATTTATTTTAAATAAAATCAAACTGATTAAGCCTGATTGGCATGGCTCAGCAGTTGAGTGTCGACCCATGAACCAGAAGGTCACGATTTGATTCCCAGTCAGGGCACGTGCCTGGGTTGCGGGCCCAGTCCCCAATGGGGGGACATGTAGGAGGCAGCAGATCAATGATTCTCATCATTGATGTTTCTATCTCTCCCTCTCCCTTTCTCCCTAAAATCAATAAAAATATATATTTTTAAAAATCAAACTGATTAAAATGAGAAAAAAAAAAAAGATTGATGTCATTTCCTGAAAGCAGCCTTTTTTGACCACCGCCTCACCCCCCATCCCCACCTGCCCAGGACAAGGTCAGGACTCCTGCTCTCTGCCCTTCTGGCACCCAGTGCCATCCTCGGCCACACTAATGCAAAAGTCCCCGAGAATCCATTGCTCAGGAGTTGGCTCCTTGGTTAGTGTGTGAGCTCCGTGAGGCTCCCTTGAGTGTCGAGGGGCCTGGCACAAGGGAGGCGCCAGCATTTGAATGCGTTAGTGAGTGAAAACTGAAGGAGCAAGCAAACCAATTTCAAATTAGAGCTGGAAGGAACCTTAGAATTTAACGTTCTCCTTTAAGAGGTGGGAAAACGAAGGCTCCAACCGATTAAGAAATATGCCAAGACCAGTTGCTGGGATTTCTGCACTGCCTTTCCGGACAGATGTGATGAAGGCAGGAGTAGGTGCACATCAGGCCCTCTGGGGCAGGAGGGTTGAGTCCACCTTTTGCGCTGCTTTGTGAAACGCTGCTGGGGCTTACGTGTAGGCAGTACAGGAATTCTGCTACCTGCTCTCCTAGAAACGTCCCAGGCGGCCCCACGGACAGGGACAGTGGGAAAGTTGGTGGCCAGGCTGTGAGACCCAGGTCGCCGAAAGCTGTTTGGCAGTCTTTTCCTTGCCCTTCGCGTAGTCCAGAATTTCGGGCTCTTACAGCCAAATTTTACCCTGTGTCAAGCATTTGCCAGTCTTTCCAATTGACACAAATAATTATAGCAGCCAACATTGATTTTATTGAACAGTGACTTGTATATTAGTGTCCTGGGGCAGCCATCACAAATGACCACAGACAGGGTGGATTATAATAACGGGTTTATTTTTTCACAGTTGTGGAGGTCAGAAGTCTGGAATCGAGGTGTCAGCAGGCCAGTCCCCCTTAAGGTTCCGGGGAGGCGTCTGCTGTGCCTCTTTACTAGCTTCTCGCAGCTTTCAGCACTCCTTGGTGTTCCTTGGCTGCTATATGCACCACTCCAATTTCTGCCCCATCTCCACATGGCCTTCTCCCCTGTGTGTGTGTAACTGTGTTTCTGAGTCCAAATCTCCCTCTTCTTATAAGAACACCAGACCTGGTGGATTTAGCCCCCATCTTAATCCAATATGACCTCATTTTTACTTGATTACATCAGCAAAGAGCCTATTTCCAAACAAGGTCACATTCGCAGATGTTGGGTTGATGTGGATCTTGGGGACACTGTTCCACGCACTACACTCTGTACCAACACTGCTGAGTACCTGAGTACTTTGCATGCATTTAATTTTATGACCTTCTCATTTAATCTTCACGACACTCCCGTGAGGTCATTCCATTATTGTTGTCCCCATTTTACAGATGAAACTGAGGCTTCAGTGTTAACTAGCTTTTACTTGGCAGTAAAACAGTGAATTCAACTAGGTCTGTGTGGCTTGGGAGCCAGTTTTTATTTTCTTTTTAGAGAGCGTGGAAGGGAGGGAGAGAAACATCGGTTTGAGAGAGACACATGCATTGGTTGCCTCCCACATGCACCCTGACCAGGCCAAGTATGCGCCCTTGACCAGGAATTGAGTCCAAGACGCTTTGGTGTGCAGGCCGAAGCTCTAACCATTGAGCAGCCAGACAGGGCCAGCTCCCCTGTGTTCTTTTTTTTTTCTAAATATATTTTATTGATTTTTCACAGAGAGGAAGAGAGAGGCATAGAGTTAGAAATATCACAGCTGCCTCCTGCACACTCCCCACTGGGGATGTGCCTGCAACCAAGGAACATGCCCTTGACTGGAATGGAACCTGGGACCCTTCAGTCCGCAGGCCGATGCTTTATCCACTGAACCAAACCGGTCAGGGCCCCTGTGTTCTTGACAGCATGATACACTGGCTCTCAGATTCTAGAAGACAGTATTGGAAAGGAAAGGAGCCCTAAGAGGTTAGGTCGGACTTCTCGGACCTGCTGCTGCAGGCAGGGGTTCTTTCTTGGTCTGTCTTTGGAGAAAGCAGTTTAGTACTGTGGACTTGGCTATGACCTTAGTTCTGGGAGTGAGGACAGGGGGAGGGAAAATTACCCTGTTCTTCCCCATTTCAGCCTGACCTCCCTGTATCCACAGTTGTTACCCTAAAAACACTTTTGGTCTTGTCAGTCCTCTACTTAAAAGCCTCTGTTGGAGCCCTGGCCGGGTGGCTCAGTGGTTGGAGCATCGTTCTGTACACTAGAAAGGTGAGGGTTCCGTTCCCAGTTAGGTTTCCGGTCTGATCCCTGGTCAGGGTGCATGCAGGAGGCAGGCGATGGACGTTTTTCTCTCACATTGATGTTTCTCTTCATCTCCCTACAAATCAATAAACATATCCTTGGGCGAGGATAAAAAAAACACAACCCTCTGTCCGCATCCCATTGTTCACAAATTCAAATTCACACTGTCAGCCCTGCTGAGCTGGCTGCACCCCGTTCTTTTAGCTCCCATCCTGGTTTCTTGTCACGATGAGCCCTCCTGTGACTCAGAGCCTCATTGATGTGATTCCGTAGACCTGCACTGCTTTATTCCTCTCTCTTCCTTTGCTTAAACTCACGCCTGTCCTTTTAGAGCCAAATTAAAAGTCACCTCTTCAGGGGGGTTTTCCGAATCCTCCCGGCAGAGTTTGTAGCTCAGCCCTCTGGGTTCCCACATCCGCTGTTGCTCTCTGTGCTTTTGCGTTTCCCTTGTACTAATGGCTGCTCTCTGTCCACTTACCCACCGGACTGTGAGCTCTTTGAGGGCAAGGGCCACGTCCTCCTCACCTTTTAATCTCTGATGTGTTTATCACATAAATGCAGGAAGGAAAGAATTAAGCACAGCTAAATAGAGCTCTAGATGTCCGGGATAGGAGAGAAAGCTTCTGTGATTTTCAGGGTTTTAAACAGGAAGGCTCTTCGTTTGGCTAGTAATTCATTATATGAAAGCTATAACATTAGTTTTTGCATTTTTCACTGTTGATGTTTCATGGTTCTGTTAACAATACTTCCATAATGTTAAATATTTCTTTCTCCTACTTTATGTTTAAGTGCGTCGGTCGAATTCTTAATGGTGGCTGTGTTAGTTTCCGGTTGGAACTGCATTGGTTCAAAATGAGCAAATACAGTTGCAGTATACAGCGAGTGTGCGAGAGGGGTGTGTAAATGAAAGCGCCACTAGACTGCCGAGGCCTGAACCTAGGGAAGCTCCCTGGAGCTTGGATCCTGTTGACAGCTTAGAAGTAAGAGGAGAAGGTACTTCGGGCAGAGGAGATGTCCACTACAGAGTCTCGGCTGTGGGCCAGGCAGGACCAGGAGGGGTGGAGAGCAGGTTGGCCGCGTTGCCTGTGGTCGGTGCCCAGTGATGCTCTGATAGCTGCAGAAGGTCCTCCAGGGGTCCACCTGCCTCCCACTTCCGGCCCAGGTCGGTGGAGAAGCCAGAAGTGGAGCTTTTAGGAGAGAAGTGTGTTGTGGCATGTCCCCATACCTCCTCTGGCAAGCACGTTTCCTCGTGAAGGGCGCACAGACCAGGAGACGCCTCATCCAGGCTTGGCAGCCAGCGCTTTGCTGGCTGGACCAGCTGTCTCTCAGATGCTGCTTATGTCTGAGGCCTGGGAGCCGGTGGCCATATAAGACGGGGATTGTTTTTAAACTTTGATTTTTTTGCCGTGTAACCCTCTCTTCTCTTGACACCTACATGGAGAACAGTTGGGAAAACACTGATCTAGTCCCACCCTCCTCCTCACTAGCAGAGAAAATGGAGACCTTGCTTTTCCCTTTCTGGGAGGACCGCCTCCTTTCTCTGGATGTCCCCTTGGTATGAGGTCCATGGAGGTGCAGGGAGTCTGCATCTTACCTCAGAGGATGGAGAGAGACCTGTTTTCCCTGAGTTGTGTGTCCTAGCTGCCACAAAGACACTCACCCTAGTGTCACCAATGTTTCTCCCTCCCACTCTGCTTCTGCCACCGTCCAGGGCTCTGTTCTGAGGGTTCTCCAGTCGGGACAGGAAAACCGGGTGGTTTGGCCCCCACTCAATCGGCCAACCAAACATTTGCTAACTGCCTGTTAGTTGCCAGTGCTGAGGGGACCCAGAGCGGTGCAAAGTGGGGTCCAGGCTTTCGAGGGACTTGCTGTCCAGTAGGGCAATGACACTTGAACAGACTAAGTAAGAGGTGTCACTAGAGATGATCACAAATCCAGGTGGGGAAAGGGTATGGATACCCAAGGCCTGGAATGTGAGAAGGCTTTTTGGAAAAAGGTGGGACGTAGGCTGGGTCTTGAAAGATGCAATGCCCCATTTTAAAACAAGGAGGGTAATAGCGTCTGAGGAACATTGGAAGTGTGCTAATTTCAGGAATTTCCAGGCTGCATTCCTAAAATCCATGGAGTGGGAAATAATATTAATTTCTATTGCCCTGGCCTAGTAGCTCAGTTGGTTAGCGGGCATCCTCAGACTACGGCCCGCGGGCCACATGCCGGGTGTTTTTGCCACCGCTGCCTGTCCTGCTTAAAATAAGATATGTGCAGTGTGCTAGGAATTAGTTCATAATTTTTTTTTAAACTATAGTCCGGCCCTCCAACGGTCTGAGGGACAGCGAACTGGCCCCCTGTTTAAAAAGTTTGAGGACCCCTGGTTAGAGCGTTGTCCCCAAGATTGCTGGTTCGATCTCCACAATCGATGTTTCTCTTCTTCCCTGTATCTTTGTTTCTTCCTTTCCCTCTTTCCCTCCCTCTCTCCCTTCCTCTCTCTCTCTCCCTTTCTCTCTCTATAAAATCAAGAAATAAGATGTTTAAAAGTAGGTACTATTATCATCCCCATTTTACAGATGAGGAAACTGAGGCACCGAAAAACTGTATAACTTTCAGCTAATTAATGGCAGAGTCAGGAGTCAAACCCAGGCAGTCAAACCCAGGCAATCTGCTGGTCATGGCAGGAGAGGTGTGTGATGGCTGCTTTTGCCCCACCTCCTTACGTCCCCCTCATCCAATTGGCATCTGGGGCTGTCATTTCAGGCACAAGAGAGGGCCATAAGGGTAAACTACACTGGACCCAAGGGTTACCCTGGGCTGGACCCTATCTCCTTTGTTCTCTGATCCCCACAGAGGTCACAAGCTCAACATAATTATTTATCTAAAAAATTCAGAGCCTACACCCTGGCCGTGTAGCTCGGTTGGTTAGAGTGTTGTCCCAACATGCCAAGGTTGTGGGTTCGATTCCCTGATCAGGGTGCATACAAGAATCCATCATTGGATGATGCATAAATAAGTGGAACAACAAATCGATGTTTCTTTCTCTCTCTCAAAATTAGTAATTTTTTTTTTCAAAATAGAGCTTGCAAAGCATAACATTTCTGTCTTCCTCCCTTCCCCCTACCCCAGACACTTTCAGATTTTCCCATTCTTATTGTACCAAGTAAGAGTTTGTGGAGGTGGCTGGAGAGGAGGTGGGGATGGCAGGTATGAGGACAGGAGGAAAACTTTCCTGTGGTTGGGGTATCCAGCTAGACATGGCCTCACCTGCTGGTGCTACTGTAATTTCTGATTGGCCAGCCTCTCTCCTCTCCCAACAGGGGGTACCTGGACAGTATCTATAGGTGGACAGCCCTGCAAATGTCTGTGTAGGCTAAAAATGGGCTTCATGTTCACTTTGGCAACACATATACTAAAATTGGAACGATACAAAGATCAGCATGACCCCTGCACAAGAATGACATGTAAATTCATGAAGTGTTCCATATTAAAAAAAAACAAAACCAATACCCAGCCAGTGTTGCTCAGTATTTAAGTATCAACCTGTGAACCAGGAGGTCATGGTTCGATTCCTAGTCAGAGCACATGCCCAGGTTATGGGCTCGATCCCTATTAGGGAGCATGCAGGAGGTAGCCAATCAATGATTCTCTCTTATCATTGACTAGGGGCCCGGTGCACAAAAATTTGTGCACTCGAGGGGAGGGGAGTCCTTTAGCCTGGCCTGTGCCCTCTCACAGTCTGGGACCCCTCAGGAGATGTCCACATGCTGGCGTGCCTGGCCAGCCTGGGTGAGGGGCTGAGAGCTGTTTGCAGGCTGCCCACAGTTCCCATTGACCCAAGGTCCCAGTGAGGCCGCTGGCTGGAAGCAGGTTTCTGGGGTTTATTTATCTTCTATAATTGAAACTTTGTTGCCTTGAGTGGAGGCCACAGCCAGCCTAGGCAGGCAGTTTCCTCCATCGCTAGCCTCCTGTTTGCTCTAGCTCCTTGCCTGCCAACCGCCATCTTGGCTGGGTTAATTTGCATATCATCACTCTGATTGGTTGGTGGGCGTGACTTGGCTGGTGGGCGTGGTTTGGGTGTAAGGGAGTGAGGGTTAATTTGCATATTACTCTTTTATTAAATTAGATGTTTCTCTCTCTCTCTCTCTCATCCTCTCTGAAATCAATAAAAACATGTTTGTTTTAAAAAAAGAAAATGGGCTTCCTGACTGCTGTAGCTCAGTGGTTGTAACTTATGAACCAGGAGGTCACAGTTCAATTCTCGGTCAGGGCACATGCCCAGGGCACAGGCTGGATCCCCAGCGTGGGGTGTAGGAAAAAGTCACCTATCACTCTGCTCCCACAGAAGACAGGCATGGCCACAGTGGTGGGCTTACTCCTGTCCTTTCCCCCTTACGTGGGCTTAGTTCCGTGTGTGGCATTGTGGGGAGCTCATGTATGCACAGTTTTGTATTGCCCTTATTTTGCGTAGCATAGCAAGCAGTTTTCTGTCATTACATAGTTTTAAGTTTTTTGTTTTATCTTAAGTTTTTATTGCCGTGATAAGCATGAAAATGTACATTGTTCAGAAAATCAAATAGTACTTGGGCTGCAATGTAAAAGCAGCCCTCCCAGGCTCCTCCTCTCCTACTGCTCCGTGGCAGCCAATTTCAACTGCTCACTTTCCTTGGAGGGTGACTTCTGTATTTCCAAATAAGATTCTTTTATGCTTTCTTTTTTTTTAATTTTTGAGATTTTTATATTATCTATTGACCATACTGTGGAAAATTAAACCTCAGTGTCTTTTTTTTTTTTTTAATAAATTTTATTGATTTTTTTACAGAGAGGAAGGAAGAGGGATAGAGAGTTAGAAACATCGATGAGAGAGAAACATCCATCAGCTGCCTCCTGCACACCTCCCACTGGGGATGTGCCCGCAACCAAGGTACATGCCCTTGACCGGAATCGAACCCGGGACCTTTCAGTCCACAGGCTGATGCTCTATCCACTGATCCAAACCAGTCAGGGCAAACCTCAGTGTCATACCTCTGCACCACATCTCCCTTCTCAAACTACTCATCACCAATTTTGGGTAAATAACTGATTGAGTAAATATTTTTTACAACTGAACCATGTATGATTACATTTAGTACATAGTTTTATAAACATGATTTTAACTCCATGACATCCCACTTATTTATTTGCTATTATAAATAAGGTTGTAAAAAGTATAAAAAGGCCAAATCCTCTTTTTTAAATTGAATTTTTTGTGTGTTTTTAGAGAGAGAAGAAGGGAGAGGGAGAGAGAGAGAAGCGTCAATGTACGAGAGATAAACCTCAGTTGGCTGCCTTCTGCACGCCCTCCTCCGGGGATCAAGCCCACAACCCGGGCATATGACTGGGAATCGAACTGCAGCCTTTTGGTACATGGGAAGTGCCCAACCAATCGAGCTGCCCCTGCCAGCGCCAAAGCCTTTTTTTATATTTAGGATTTTTTTAAGCTATATTTCTAGTACTTAAACTGAGACATGGGAATGAATTTCTTTTCACTTTTAATGGAAGATTGCCGCATTCAGTAAAGTCATTCAGTGCAGTAATCTTAGGTGTCTGCTCAATTAATTTTTACATGTATATATGCTATGAACTATCTCTCAGATACAGTCAAGATATAACATGTTTTGCCCTAGCCAGTTTGGCTCAGTAGATAGAGCGTCGACCTGTGCACTGAAGGGTTGTGAGTTCAGTTCCAGTGAGGAGTGCATGCCCGGATTGTGGGCTCGGTCCCCAGTGGGGGGCATGTAGGTGGCAGTCAATCAATGCTTCTCATCACTGATGTTTCTATCTCCCTCTCCCTTCCTCTCTGAAATACATACACACACACACACACACACATCTATAATAATTCTATAATAATAAAAGCATAATATGCTATAATATGCTAATTAGACTAGACAGCTGGATGACCTTCGAGCTTCAAGAGCCAAGCCCCTTTGCATGAATTTCGTGCATCAGGCCTCTAGTGTGTGTATATACACTGAGTGGCCAGATTATTGTGACCACCCCATCAGTACTTCGTTGGGCCACCTTTAGCCTTCAATACTGTGACGATTCTTCTTGGCATTGACTCTATGAGATGTGGAAAGGTGATGCGAGGAATCTGACACCATGCCTGATGAATAGCACTGTCCAGTTCTGTGAGATTTGATGGTTGTGGAACCAGCTGCCTGAGGGCTTTTAACTTCGTCCCACAAATGCTCAATTGGATTGAGATCTGGTGATTGTGGGGACCACCTAAGCAAGGTAAAGTCTCCCTCATGTTCTTGAAAGCACTCCTGCACAATACTAGCACCGTGGCAGGGTGCATTGTCTTGTTGGAAGAAGCCATCTCCATTGGGATACACTATCAACATGATAGGATGAACTTGATCAGCAACTATACTTAGGTATGTTGTGCTATTCAGACGTTTATAATGGTCTGGCCCTCTAGCAACTTCAGTGCGAAATTATAGCTAATTTGCCTACAAGCGTCAGGTGGTCATAGTAATCTGGCCACTCAGTGTGTGTGTGTATGAAAGATAAAAATGTTTCCATTCCTCAGAAGGTTCCTCCTGCCCTCTCTCGGTCAGTACTCAGTACTCACACACCGCCCCTCACCACCTCCAGCAAGTCCCTGGAAAGATGGTTCCTTTTCTGACTCCTGTTGCCGTCAATCCATGACTTGGCTTTGCCTGTTCACCCTCACCCACCCCGTGAACTGGAGTGAACATGTTGAAGGCTCTCTGCCTCGCTTTGGGAGACTTCCCTTTGTGATCACTCCCAGGGATAACCATGGGCTCTCTGACCCTGGCCTTAGCTCCTCCAGGGCCGGGATGGAGGATGGCCTGGGCCTGGGGCAGTTACCTACCACACTTAGTACGCAGACATGCATCCTCAGATTCGCCTGAGGAAGACATGTGGGAAGCTAGGGGAAGGGACTTCAACAATTCACTTGTTTGACCAGGCCCAGCCGCAGCTGCAACCCCAGTCCCAGCCCCAGCCCCAGCCTCAGCCACCGGCATCTAACAAGCGTCCCAGCAACAGCACGCCACCCCCCACGCAGCTCAGCAAAATCAAGTACTCAGGGGGCCCCCAGATTGTCAAGAAGGAGCGACGGCAAAGCTCCTCCCGCTTCAATCTCAGCAAGAACCGGGAGCTGCAGAAGCTTCCTGCCCTGAAAGGTACTTGGAGAAGGTCCCGGGGGGCTGGTGCACCAGGCTTGGGGGCACTGGGTAGTTTTGATTATTTGGGGGGGGATGGGAGTTCTAGCAAATGTGAGGGGAGCTCCATTGGGGCTGAGGGTGCCAAGGAGCAGGACAGGGAAGGGGAAAGCCCTGTGAGTCCAGTAGGGCATGGCAGTGAAGGACAGGGAGGGAACCTGACTGCTGGCCCCCTCTAGATTCGCCAACCCAGGAGCGGGAGGAGCTGTTTATCCAGAAGCTACGCCAGTGCTGCGTCCTCTTTGACTTTGTGTCAGACCCACTCAGCGACCTCAAATTCAAGGAGGTGAAGCGGGCAGGACTCAACGAAATGGTGGAGTACATCACCCATAGCCGCGACGTCGTCACCGAGGCCATTTACCCAGAGGCTGTCACCATGGTGAGACAGGAGCAGGGGAGCGTGGGCAGGGCGGGCGCCCTGGAGAATCCCAAACAGAGCTCTCACCTGGGCTCTCTCCCTCAGTTTTCAGTGAACCTCTTCCGGACACTGCCACCCTCATCAAATCCCACTGGGGCCGAGTTTGACCCAGAGGAAGATGAGCCCACCCTGGAAGCCGCCTGGCCACATCTCCAGGTACCAGGGCAGGGCCACTCAGACCTGTCGTCAGGGTATGTCCCCGTCCTCGGGGAATCCCCCCTGAAGGGATGCTCCTTTCCCTCCACAGCTGGTGTACGAGTTTTTCCTACGTTTCCTTGAGTCTCCTGATTTCCAGCCAAACATAGCCAAGAAGTACATTGACCAGAAGTTTGTCCTTGCTGTGAGTCCCTGCGTTCCTGTCCTTCCCCTCCTTCCAGTGCATGGACTCTGGCCCCACATCCCTTCCTCCGGTCCCAGTTCTTTCTCCTTCTAAGAATATATGGGGTTTCAGCTGTGTCTGTACAGGACACTATGAGGGTTAAGCTAACCCACTCTGCCTGCAAGAAGCTTCCAGCACAATGGAAAGAAACAAAAGCAGCAGCAATCACCTGCCACATTGAGTATGCAGCATGCGTACTCAGGTGTCCCCTTGGGAAGAGCAGGGTAATCGAGTTACTCTTCCCAGGGCCTTGTCCCCACGGCCCCTCTCCAGAGAACCTTTGGGCTCCTCCCAGCCAGGACCCTAGGACCCTATGTCACCCCAGGCCTGCCTTCCTCAGCTCCTGCCTCACTTGCCACCTTTCTCCCTGCCCGCTCCCAGCTCCTAGACCTGTTTGACAGTGAGGATCCTCGAGAGCGGGACTTTCTCAAGACCATCTTGCATCGAATCTATGGCAAGTTTTTGGGGCTCCGGGCTTATATCCGTAGGCAGATCAACCACATCTTCTACAGGTGAGGCCGGGAGCCAGGCTCAGGAGCAAAGCAAGCACCGCTAAGGTGGGGGGAGAAGGGAGGTAGCGGGGGACTTCAGAGGAGCCTCAGGTTGTCAAGAGACCCTTTTTTCTTCCCTCAGGTTCATCTATGAGACGGAGCATCACAATGGAATTGCCGAGCTCCTGGAGATCCTGGGCAGGTGAGAGGTGGGGTGGGGTCGCACATGCCTAAAAAAAGTTGGGAGCGTTGCTTCACTGAGCTCGGACCAGGCCCTTTGGCCCTAACAAACCTCCCTTAACTCCCAGCATCATCAACGGCTTCGCCTTGCCCCTTAAGGAAGAGCACAAGATGTTCCTTATCCGTGTCTTGCTTCCCCTTCACAAGGTCAAGTCCCTGAGTGTCTACCACCCTCAGGTAAGCCGCCTTCCTCGGGAGGATCCCTGATTGGGCCTGGCAGCAGAGAAGACGGGAGGGGAGGTATTCCAGCCGGTGGGGAGGCAGAGGGAGTGGGTGGGATCATTCCCGTCTACGCCTCCTCTTCCATTTGGAGTCTTGCTCCTGTCGCTGATCCCAGCGAGACCTGGGCCCTGCCCTCACCTCCTTTCTGCCTCAACCTTTTGCAGCTGGCGTACTGCGTGGTGCAGTTCCTGGAGAAGGAGAGCAGTCTCACTGAGCCGGTAATTCCCCCTCGAAGCCCCAGCGCCCACCTCTGTCTGTCAGCAGCACATCTGTGTCTGTGGGGCAGTGCCATAAGCAGGTGCTCAGGAGGGATGGAGCCCAACAGGTGGCTTGGCTTCCTCTCTGAAGGAGAGTAACTTATGTACACCTAGGAAACAGCCCCAAGTCAGAGAAACATGAGCCGTCAGCTGAGGCCACCCAAGCTCGCCCACTGTGGGCTTTGGGGGAGGGCAGACTTCCTGGAGAACCAGGCAGGTGTTGAGTGAGAATTTTATCCCCATGTCCTCCTCGTCTCACAGGTGATTGTGGGGCTGCTCAAGTTCTGGCCGAAGACCCACAGCCCCAAGGAGGTGATGTTCCTGAATGAGCTGGAGGAGATTCTGGATGTCATTGAACCTTCAGAGTTCAGCAAAGTAATGGACCCACTCTTCCGCCAGCTTGCCAAGTGTGTCTCCAGCCCCCATTTCCAGGTGAGATCCAGACCAGCATGTCCCAGCCCACTGCCCAGGATTGGAGGGGGTCTTGAGCAAAGCAAGCTGTGTGCTCACGGAGTCCTGTCTGTCCCCACCAGGTGGCAGAGCGAGCTCTCTATTACTGGAACAACGAGTACATCATGAGCCTGATAAGTGACAACGCTGCCCGGGTCCTCCCCATCATGTTCCCTGCACTCTACAGGAACTCCAAGAGCCACTGGAACAAGTAGGGGCTGCGGGGCGCTGCGGCTGTGGGGCCGGTTAGGGTGTGGAAGACCTACAGAGCCAGTGGTCTCATCTGGTCACTTTGCAAGTCGGGGTGGTGCCCGCTGCACGTGGAGAGGACCTTGAGGACTGGGGAGAAGATGCCTGTGGGGGAGATCTGAGACACCCACAGCTGAGCAGGGGCCTGTGCATACCTCTCGCAGTCAGACATTGTGTTGCTTGGGTCACCTCATTCCGTGCTGTGAGAAGCTGATGTGACCTTAGTATGTGTTGAATCCCAGCATTGTGAAGGCTTTCCTGCTAAAAACAAGCACTGTGGGGCAGATGCACATCACGCTGCTGGGAGGCCATTCGTGTGGGAAGGAGGGTCTTGGGAGTGTGGGGGGGCAGGAAGGATGGACAGGCAGACAGCCGTGCCCACCTCAGGTCACATGACTTGACCGGAGAGATGCGCTTGCACTGTGTAGCGGGTCGTGAAGTGAGAGTAAATGAGAAAGCTCTTAGCAGAGACACCTTCTGGGAAAGGGCAGCTTGGGGCCTGGCACTAAGGGCAGGCTCTGGCCTTACACCTCGGCTTTCTTGCGACGGCAGGACAATCCATGGACTGATCTACAACGCCCTGAAGCTGTTTATGGAGATGAATCAGAAGCTGTTTGATGACTGCACACAACAATACAAGGCAGAGAAGCAGAAGTGAGTGTCTCCACTCAGAGCCTGATTGTCCACCGCCAGCCCCCTTTGCTTCTCTCTCAAACTCAACCCCCCTCCTGTCTGCTTCCTCAGGGGCCGATTCCGAATGAAGGAAAGAGAAGAGATGTGGCAAAAGATCGAGGAGCTGGCCCGGCTTAATCCCCAGGTGAGGTTTCCCTGCCACTGTCTTGAACTGAGGGGCCCGTTTTATGCTGGGGGAGGGTCTGTCTGAGGAGGAATAGAAGCACACAGGTTCGCGGCTTGTGAAGTGGCTCCCCACTTGTCCTTTCCTCTCAGTATCCCATGTTCCGAGCTCCACCACCACTGCCCCCTGTGTACTCGATGGAGACAGAGACCCCCACAACGGAGGACATCCAGCTTCTGAAGAGGACCGTGGAGACGGAGGCCGTGCAGGTGGCAGGGCACAGAGGGAGGGGGAGCGGCAATAGACAGCTCTGCAGGGGGAGGAGGCAGGAGCAGCAGAGCCAAGGAATGAGGGGAAACCACAGTACACACTGGGAATTGGTCACCATTCCTCCTCTCCCTGTCCACACACAGATGCTAAAAGACATCAAGAAAGAAAAAGTGCTGCTTCGGAGGAAGTCAGAGCTGCCCCAGGACGTGTACACCATGAAGGCGCTAGAGGCTCACAAGCGGGCGGAAGAGTTCTTAACTGCCAGCCAGGAGGCTCTCTGACGCCCCGAGTTTCCTCTGCGGGGCCACAGCCCACTCAGCCCTGGGACGCTGCCCTAGCCCTCCACCCTTCGCTCCCCACTGGCTGACATGGGGCAAGGCAGTGCCTCTTTAGCTACGCTAGGGAGGGTGATGGCAGCACTTGAAGCAGGGATGCCCACAGAGTGGCCCCTCTTCTCCCCAAAACGTGTTGGTGCCTCGCGGTGGCAAGTACAGACAGGCTGAGCACTAAGATGCTTAGTGTTCAGACAAGTGGGGATGCCCAGCCCTCCTGCTCCTAACCCCACAGCTACCTGAGGCTGCTCTGAGAAATACACAAAGGAACACATAGTCTCCTCTCCTCTTCCCTTCATCTTCATTCGAACTCCAGGGGTCTTCCTCCTCTCCCTCCCCTGCAGAGGCACACAGGGAGCAGCAGGAGATTATTCTCACCAAAGTTATGCCAAGCCCCATTGGACCCTGAAGTCAGTAGCTGGAGGGGCGCCAGCCCCCAACAGCACAAAGGCCCCCAGCCCCAGCAGTGTGCAGGCTGAGGGGGCTGTATTATTTCCTCTTACCCCCTGTCTGACCGAGACCATGTGGGAGGTCAATAAGAGAACCACGTAAGCTATGGACAACGCGTAATGAATAAAGGGCCCGGATGGATCCAGAGAAAGGGATGAACAAACACCCTACCTGTGCCCACTCCTTGGTAAGCAGCAGCCCTGGGATCACAAACATGGAAGGGACCACCTGGGGCTGACTGCTTCCTGTGCTGTTGGTTCCCAAAGCCAAGAGGAAGGCAGCGGGGAGCAGTGTCTAAGCATGGCTCCCTCCAACATCTATTTATTTCCCTCGTTTGTGCTAATGCTGGGCAGGCCCTCGCTTGTCCCTTTCAGGCACCATGGAGAGGCAAGAGGCTTAGGAGAGCCAGACCCGGGTCCCAGGGGCACAGGCAGTGCAGCTTTGGGCTGTGTACATAGGGTGCTTTATTCTCCAGAGTGATACATGCTATGTGGGTTGGGCTTGGGCCGACGTCCCCATATGTACAGACTGAATAAAGTGGGTCTCTGAGAAGAAGTTTGATTTGCCTTGCTGTGGGAGGGAGATGGGCGTTACAACCAGGGATGTGGTCAGTCCTGTGCTGGTTCCAGTGGAATGCAGGGAGGTAAGGCAGCTCTCAAGGTGGTCACTTCCAGGCAGGGGATGCCTGCCGGGCTTGGAGAGCCTTCTGTACCACGTCTTCCCACTGGGCATCTGATATCTCCCGAGCCCAGGCAGGAACCCCTGGTGCAGGCAAGCTTACTCCAGCCATTGTCCTTTTCACCAGCTCTACATGTTCTGAAATCACAGGCACAGACCAATTAGAGGATCGAAAACACGGGGCCAGCTTCCCTGCCCATTCCTTGAATTAACCCAGAACCACTGGGTTAGTAAAGTCACTAAATCTGCTATTTCTAGGCAAGCCTGCCCATTCCCCAAGCCTAGCAGAATAACATTTCACCGGGATTCCTTTTTTTTTCTTTTTTAATTTCAGAGAGGGAGAGAAATAGAAACATCAATGAGAATCATTGACCGGCTGCCTCCTGCACGCCCGCTACCCAAAACCCCAGCATGTGCCCTTGACTAGAATCGAAACCGGGACCCTTCAGTCCGCAGGCTGATGCTCTATCCACTGAGCCAAACCAGCTAGGGCTCACCTGGATTCTGAAGTCTGCAAAATACTAGATTACAAGCTCATTTAGGAACAGGGTATTGCTCTGTGACCCGTCTACTGGCTCTGGCCAGCTCCTTTCCTCCATAATGAAAAGAATGACCTCTTTTACCTGGGTCCATGGGAATAGAGCTGTGGCTACTCAATGCTGTTGCTCCCTCCTCATCTTCATCCTCGCTCTCTAGTGGTGGGTCTGGCAAATGGAGACCCAGGGCCTGAACAGTCAGAGAAGACAGTTCAGGGCCAGCCCTTGAAGGATCCCAACGTCACCTCCTCAGGAACAACACCTCCTCCATCGTACCTGGATCCGATCCTGGATGTCCGCCACCGCGTCCTCTCCATCCCCCACGGGTGCCAGCTCCACCTCCTCTGGTTCAGGATCTTGGTTCAGCGGCTGGTAGGAGTAGCCAGCTGGGCCTGCCTCGGTTTCCTCCTGCTCTTCCTCAGGCTCCTCACCGCTCCAATCCCCAGTGCCTTCCGCGGGGCCCTGGTGCGGCCCTAACTCCTCAGTCTGATTAGGGAAGATACGCTCTGGGCCCATGTTGTCTCCCCCGAGAACTACTGCTGCCATCCGAGCAAGGGCTGCAAGAACAGGGGGACGTGAGAGGATCTGATTGAATTAGCGGTGCATTCAGCCTCCCATCCAGCTCCTTGTGGTCTCCTGTGTCCACAAAACGCCTAAACGCCCAACCCACCTTAGCATCTCCTGGGCCCTTCACCTTTCAAGTCGAGCTCTCCTCTGGAGCCGAGGCCCACCCGCCTTGCTCGGCCACTTCTTAAATATTTAACAGCAGAACGAGAGGCTAAGCCACCTCTCAAAACAGACCCCTTCCAGAACCCCGCCTTCCCGCCCCCACTCCTGACTTGGGAACTTCGGGTGGGGAAACAAGCTCGTAAAGACAAGGCGTACCCTTTCCCTTCTCTCTCAATGGGGTTCCCCTCTGTACCACCTGACGAACGCCCTTCAGGCCCCAGGGGCTCCCGTCAAATGGTCCCAGGTGCGGCGTTCCCCACCCACTCCCACCCCGACCCACCCCACCCCACCCCACCCCACCGACGGTCGGCGCCGGTGTCTCCGCGCGCCTCACCCGCTCAGAGCCCGCGGCCGCGCCCGCACCTTCACTTCCGCCCGGGCAGGACGTGCCCAGTCCTCCAGCCCCGCCCAGTGCTCATGATGGACGCGAAAGGGGGCAACGACTCCGCCCCTCGCCCCGCCTCCAGCATCCCGGCCCAAACAAAGAACTACATTACCCAGGGAGCCCCAAGGCTTTTTGACACGTCCGCACATGCGTAGAATCCCCTTGAGCGCCCATCCGCGGCTCGGCACATCGCGTCCCTGCCGAACCCGACGGACTACAAGTCCCGGTAGGCTTCCGGAACTTAGCTCCGACTGCGCGTGCGCACGCCACTGCCCGCCGGAAGCATCGAGCCCGGCTGTGTTTATCTCGTTGGCGACCGAGTCGTCGGTTGGCGCTCAACGGGTTCCAGGCTGCCCGCGGCCCCGCCCCGGCCCGGCCTGACAAGGTAGCCCGGGGTGGGTTGATGTTACAAGGGACTTGGAAGTGCCGGGGGCGTCCTTGTCTGGAGCTGGAGCCGTGAGGGAGAGGCCCGAGGGTGCTGAGGTGGGGGTGGGGGTGGGGGTGGGG
>PVJC01013999.1:0-13454 GCA_004026665.1 Murina feae | reverse complement strand
CGCGCCGTGGGGGAGGGGAGGTTGGGATGACTGGAAGGATCCAGAGCGTCACACGCAGGGAGGAATAGCTCTGGCCCGAAGGGGACAATGACCATTAGCGTTTCTCCCCGCAGTGCAGGAGGGAAGACGGAGAACTTTCGGGTGGAGCTTGGAGTGGTGGGAAAAGGAAAAAGGAGGAAACTGCGAAGCTCTCAGAAAAAAAAAAAAAGGAGTGATAATTGCAAGAGACCAGAGCGGGGGGCAGGCACATGAAGGGAATGGAAGGCGTTGAGAATGCGGCCATGATGGAGTGTCGGGGGGTTCCGAGAGAACACAGCCCTGAGACTTCGGGGGCTTGTTTTCCGTGAGCTCGAGTTGTCCCTGGGGAGGAGAAGCTGGGGTTCTCTCTCCACCTTTGGCTGGAGTTGCTTGTCTCTGCTCCTGTGAGTTCTGCACCTTGATGGAGTTGAAGGGAGCAGAAGCTCAGAGGGAAGACAAAGGGCTCCCGCTCCTCGGCCCTTCGGCCTCCCCGCCCAGCCCGCAGGCCAGGCCGCAGGTGCTCTGCATTGAGGACGGGAGCTGTGAGGCGAGAGCGGCTCCTGCTGGGGCTCTGTCGCTTTGGCACGGTGGGGGTGGAGGGGGGGTGGCAGGGGACTGGCAAGCCAGCCGAACGCCATGGCCGCTTCTTCTCGAGGGGCCTCCCTCGGGCTCTCTCTGTGCCTGAAGTTCTGCCTTCAACAGGGAGAAGGTGATCCACCCAGACCCAGCAGGTGCCTGCCAGCAAAGGCAGCGCCGGTCGCAGGAGGCTTTGCCTGACGCGGGCTTCAAACGTGCCCGTTACCGCTGGGTTGGCAGGTGGTCTTAGAGAGATCCGCCCTCGCTACCTGGGTCTTTCTCATGGCCTGCCCAAGGGCATTTATGCTTCCCTTCTCCTCTCCAGGGCACACGCCCACCGTCACCCCCCTTTCCCGGACCCTTGTGGGAGGACAGCTGCTGGGAACAGCTTGTCTCTGCCACACCAGCAGGGTTGGGGAAGTGGCAGGAGGAGGAAACCCTTCCTCCCCACCCCCACCCCCTCCATCTACAGCGGACACATACCTTTCTGATTAAGTTCCTAGTTTGGCAGCATACCAGGCCCAGCTGTTAAAGGAACGCCTCGTGCCTGTGAGGGCCCCGTGGTGACCCCAATGACAGCAGCTCAGTTTGACAAGAGCTTCCTATGAGGGGTTAACCATCCGTGGTAATATGGAGGTCCCCGTCCTGGGCCCCACCCCATCTTGGGTAGCGGAACTAATCCACTCTAAAAGCCTAAAAGCCTTTCTGTTTGGAAGTACCCATGCCAGCTTTCAATGGACTGTCTGGGGCTGGCTGGGCTATTAATAGCTGAGTATTTTGAGATCCCTCTCCCCATCTTAAAGAGCACAGAGATTCTTAGAGAGGCGGCGGTAAGCAGAGCAGAGCCAGAGACAGCAGAGAACCCATCAGCCTGGGAAGGGGGCTGGGGGCTTGTGCCAGGCCGCGGAGAGGGTGGAGCCTCCCTGAGTAGGGGGAGATCCTGCTGAGCCCTTGATCAGCAAATTCTGAGCTGGCGGTCAGGTTGGAGCAGCCCCACCCTTTGCTTTTGGAGAACACGGGGCCAGGGCTAGCTCCTTGACCTCCGCAGCTGCTCTGGGGCAGGGCCAGCCACCTGAGCTGTGGAGGAGTGGTGTGGGTCGAACACCCGGGTGACACTTGGAGGCAAGGGCTGGTCCTGGGCAGAGTCCTGGTGAGCCAGGCAAAGGCCTCTGTGGTCCCCATTTGTGTGCAGGTAGCAGAGGCAGCAGGCCGTGCCGGGGGGGCATGTTGCTGTAACCAGTGGCCCAGGGGATGTTACGGTGGACAGTGCACCTGGAGGGCGGGCCCCGCAGGGTGAACCATGCTGCAGTGGCTGTTGGGCACCGGGTATTCTCCTTCGGGGGTTACTGCTCTGGTGAAGACTACGAGACACTGCGGCAGATCGATGTGCACATTTTCAATGCAGGTAAGCCCATACTGGGGACAGCCCTGGGTGCCCGCGTTAGGGCGGGAAACAGGTGGTTGAATGAGTTTTGGTGGTGGTTGCCGTGGCCATAGGGGATGAGGGAATGAAGATCTGGTTTGGGAAAAGGTGGACAGCCTGGAAGGAGGGTTCCAGGCTTGAGCTGAGCTGTGCCCACAGTGTCCTTGCGCTGGACAAAGCTGCCCCCGGTGAGACCCACCATCCGCGGGCAAACTCCTCTGGTACCATACATGCGGTATGGACACTCAACCGTCCTCATCGATGACACGGTCTTCCTTTGGGGCGGGCGGAATGACACAGAAGGGGCCTGCAATGTGCTCTTCGCCTTTGACGTCAGTGAGTATGGGGCTCTGTTCTTCCAAATGGCACCTCACGGGCTGGGCTGGGAATAGGGCAGCTCAGGAGGTCAGAGTTGTGTAACCGGCCCACCCTCATCTCCTTCAGATACTCACAAGTGGTCCACACCCCGCGTGTCAGGGACAATTCCTGGGGCCCGGGACGGACATTCGGCTTGTGTCTTGGGCAAGACCATGTACATTTTCGGGGGCTACGAGCAACTGGTAGGTCTGGAAAGCAAGTAGAGGTTTGGGGTGGGAATGAGCTAGAGGAAGGGGAACTGAGGATGCTGGGATGGGAGGCTGTGGCTTGTTTTGTTGTTGTTACTCCTCACCTGAGGATATTTTTCCATTGATTTTTAGAGAGAGTGGAAGGGAGGGGGAGAGACCGAGAGAAACATTGATGTGAGAGACACATGGATTGGTTGCCTCGCCCATGTGCCCCAACCAGGGCTGGGGGTCAAGCCTGCAACTGAGGTATGTGCCCTTGACCAGAATCGAACCTGGGACCCTCCAGTCCGAAGGCCAGAGCTCTATCCACTGAGCCAAACCAGCTGGGGCTGTTTTGCAGGTTTTTGAGAGGAGGGATGGAGGTCAGAGACTACTGACCCAATCTTCTATTCCTTCCTTCACTTCCTTTCTCTTCCCATTCAGGCGGACTGCTTTTCCAATGACATTCACAAGCTGGATACCAGCACCATGATGTGGACCCTTATCTGTACAAAGGTCTGCCCTTCTCTCTCCCAGACCCCCACCCTCAGTTGAAGAAACCATTGGAAGCTCCATAGTGAGAGCAGATCCTTTGCCAGCCTTCTTGCTCACCCTCATCTCTCTGCTCCTGCCCAGGGCAATCCTGCACGCTGGAGGGACTTCCACTCAGCCACAATGCTGGGCAGTCACATGTATGTCTTCGGGGGTCGCGCTGACCGATTTGGGCCGTTCCATTCCAACAATGAGATTTACTGCAACCGCATCCGAGTCTTTGACACCAGGACTGAGGCCTGGCTGGACTGTCCAGCCACTCCGGTGCTGCCTGAGGGGCGCCGGAGCCACTCGGCCTGTGAGTGTCTGTTACGTCCCTGCAGAGTCCCCCTTCCCACCCACTGTCTCCACGCTCTTGACCTTCCTCTCTCCTTCCAGTTGGCTACAATGGGGAGCTTTACATTTTTGGTGGCTACAATGCAAGGCTGAACCGGCACTTCCATGACCTGTGGAAATTTAACCCTGGTAAAGAGCACTGCCTCCAAGGGAGAAGCGAGGAGCACTGAGGGGAGGGAAGGAAAGAGCGGATCCTAACTAGACAGGAGGTTGAGGTGGGAGAGCTGTCTGGCCTGGGCAGGCATTGAATCTGCATGTAAACTCCTCTTTAGTGTCCTTTACCTGGAAAAAGATTGAACCGAAGGGAAAGGGGCCATGTCCACGCCGGCGCCAGTGCTGCTGTATTGTTGGTGACAAAATTGTCCTCTTTGGGGGTACCAGGTTGGTAGGAGAGAGGGGAGGGCTCAGGGAAGGCCCTAAGTCCGGGACTAAGCTGGGAGGCATTGGAGCAGGACGGGTCCTCATGAATATTCTTTCCTCCTTCCTTCGTCTCTCTCGACCTCTGCAGCCCATCTCCTGAGGAAGGCCTGGGAGATGAGTTTGACCTCATAGATCATTCTGACTTACACATTTTGGACTTCAGTAAGTACACTTATTCCCAAAGTGCTCCTGCCGTCAGGGTCCCTGTCTCTGGGTGGTAACATCCAGGACCGAATCTTTACCTTGGCTTTGACTGTCTCCCATTCTTCCTCTAAAGGCCCTAGTCTGAAGACTCTGTGCAAACTGGCTGTAATTCACTATAACCTGGACCAGTCCTGTTTGCCCCATGACATCAGGTACAGTGAGTAGTTGGAAAGGAGGGATTGGTTGAGGGTAAGTGGCAGTACAAGCATGACCTCATATGGAAGAGAGAGAATTCTTGTGGAGAATGAGATGGAAGGAGATGAAGACTGTCCGCTGGGTAAATTACATGGAAAAAAATGGTTTTTCAAACAAAGCTCAGGAGCATCACTTCCTGAGATCTGAGCCTATACGGTGGTTTTGTTAGCATGCTGAAAAACCTAGCTGCAAAGGAAAGACAGGTTTAGGGGCCTCTGAGTCACCTTAGTTCTGGACTTACGGGAGGTTCTTCCTAGTTCCTTCCCTTTTAATTTCACTCTTGGGTCTAAATCAAGTACCAGAAGTCCTTTATGTATAATTACGCCCTTTTGGGTCATTCTGCGACACATCCTTTTCCTGGTGTCAGTTCAGTGTAACTCTCACTTGCTGCGGGTCTGTGTGACCAGTATTCAGTAACACGGTGTACAAGGCTGACGGGTGGCTCATAGGTTGGCCTAGGATTGACATATATGCAGGTTGCTGTTGTGGCAGAACGCACGGAAGAACGATCAGCCAGCGCTCTGAGGGAGGAAAGTTTCACCTTTATTTCGAAGATCTGCTAGTCCAGGGGAATTGAGCTGAACTCCTCCTGGGTCGGGCCCCTGAGGGTCCCCGCAGCTCCACCCAAGTCACCTGTGGTGGGGCCCTGGGGTTAGGCTCTGCAGCCCCACCCAAGTCAGTCAGAGTGAGGGAGTAAGACTAGTTTTAACCAGATACTGAACTAGGTCGCAAGCTCCGCCATTGTCCTTTTCATACCCTAAATCAAGTGACTATAGTGAGTAGTGGAATTAAGGAGGTCATTGGTAAATCTTTGTAGAATGACAAGAATTGTCAAAAAGAGATTTATTTTTAATATGATGGGATGGGTGGGGAAGACCTGGGGTGGGAGGATAGGAGAGCCGAATCAGGCTTCTTTCTGAAAGGGATAGTTGAGAGCAAAAATGGGCATTCCTGGTGTGGGGTAGGAGGAGCTGCCTGGTTGGATCTGAGCAGAGGAAGGATGGGCTGGGCAATTACTGAGATGTATACACCCCTGCTTTTCTCCAGGTGTTGGGCAAAAGAATATGTAAACGTCAACAGGAAATCCGCGGGGGCTTGCAGGTGGAGCTGTGGGTGGTAGGCGGGGCCTGATTGTTAAATCTAGTCGGGCTGTAAGGAAGAGGTGGCTGTGGGTAGTTAAGCTTTAAGGAAGTTGAAGGCACTGATGTGTTCATAGTTTTGTTAGCAGTTCTGGGCTTAGGGGTGGAGGCCCCTCCTCCTGTCCTTTATACCTGTCACTGTTGGCCTTCCAGGTGGGAGCTGAATGCCATGACCACCAACAGCAATATCAGTCGCCCCATCGTCTCCTCCCATGGGTAGAAGCAAGTTTTTGCCGCCATCCCCCCCCCCCCCCCCAGCCTGCTGTTGTCTTCACTGCCCCTGCCCGCCTCTCACCCGCCTGCCCTTTGGACCCTGGTATACCTCCACAGGGAGTTGTTGGACGAGGTGTTTTCTGTGCTGTGAACTCAGTGGGGAGCTGTGGGGGGGAGGGCTAGGTTGCCCCCCTCCTTGGGCCGAGGGCCCCTTCCCTTGGTGCTCTGTCCCATCCACCTTCTTCCAACTGCTCCTGGACTCTGCTCTGTCCCAGGCCAGCGGGGCTCTGAGAAGTGAAGGGAATGGGGAGAAGGGAGAAGCAAGCAGTGTCTGGGCCTCCGGAGCTCCCCTCCCGCTCTCCTCTCACCCCGCCCCTGCTTGAGCCCTGAGCCTTGATTGGGAGCTGAGAGAAGTTGCAGCTGTTGCCATGAAACCTCCTTCGCCCTGACCCGGGGAAGGCGAGGACCAGCCGATAACCCCACCCCTTCCTTGAGCTGTGGCTGTAACCCTGATGCTCACAGCCAGCTCAGATTTTATAAAAATGAATTAAAGACGTAAACGAATGATCTGTGTGTGTGGAATAAATGGGATGGCAGGAGCTTGCGCGCGGGGAGGGGGCACCCGCAGGTCAAGTGCCACGTGGCCTGGCCACTTTGTCGTGGGCGCGGAGACCAGGGCCAGGTGACAAGAGGCCACATTGTCTGAAGTGGGCGCCCCTTCCCGGCCGCAGGCACTCGGCGTGTAGGGTGGCGTCTCCGCCGGTGCGGACCCGCCTCCTGAGCTGCCGGAAGAGGCGGGGCAGGGGCCACGGGGCGGAAACCACGCCGTCGGTCCGCGCCGTGCGAACCCATGCCGAGAGCGAGGTCCCGCGCCGGGCCGGCCGCCGGGTCTGCCCGCGGGGCCGGGGATAGCGGGGATGACGACGGGGGCCTGCGGAAGGGTGAGACCGCGGGCCGGGGGCCTGCGGAAGGGGGAGACCTCGGGCCGGGGGCCTGCGGAAGGGGGAGACCTCGGGCCGGGGGGACGGCTCGGGCCGGGGGCCTGCGGAAGGGTGAGACCGCGGGCCGGGGGCCTGCGGAAGGGGGAGACCTCGGGCCGGGGGGACGGCGCGGGCCGGGGGCCTGCGGAAGGGGGAGGCTCCCTGCCTGGTGCGGTGTCCGAGCCGGCAGCGCGAAGTTCGCCCGAAGGCCGAGGAGGAGCGTCCGCAGCGCCAGGGGAGAGGGGAGTGGGGAGAGGGGTGCCTCCTGGGCTGGGACACCCGGGGCGGTTTCTTAAAGGATGAAGGGCTGCCCCGGGCGAAGACGCCTGTGGGGAAGCACGGAGGCAGGGGCCCGGGGCGCTGGGGAAGGATTCAGAAGGTCGAGATTCAAGACACTTGGCAGCCCCGTGGCAGCCCCGGCGGGCTTGGCCCAGTGGACAGAGCATCGGCCTGCGGACTGAAGCGTCCCGGGTTCGATTCCAATCAAGGGCAGGTGCCTGGTTGCGGGCTCCATCCCTAGTAGGGGGCGTGCAGGAGGCAGCCAACCAATGATTCTCATCATTTGTTTCTATCTCTTCTTCCTCGCTGAAATTTATATATATATGTAAACTTGGCAAACATTTATTGAGTATCTGTATTCAGGCACAGTTCTAGATGCTGGAGATGCAACAGTGAATAAAGCAGCCAAAAACTGTCCTCGTGGAACTTAGCATTTAGAAAGGGCAGTTAAAAAAAAAAGGACACGTTAAATTAATCTAGTAAAAGGCAGCAAAGCAGAATTGTATATTGTAAAAGGGTGGATTTTATGGCATGTGAATTATATAAATGTATCTGAAGAAAGTGCTCCAAGCAGAGGCAGCAGCATCAAGTGCAGAGAACACCTTCCTGCTCAGGGACTGCTAGGAGGCCAGTTAGCAAGAGGAGTGGAAGGAAGAGATTGGTAGGAAATGAGATTAGATACAACCTGGGGGCTAGGTCTCGAGTGACATGATCTGAAGCATATTTATGTGGGAGTAGGTAATGAGGCTGGAGGGATAAGAGCAGAGTTACATTTTAGACGTCTCTCTCAAACTGAAGTGGGGAGCGTAACCTTGAGTGAGAGGTTGAGGGGAGTGAGACGAGGTTGGGAGGCCAGTTGGGAGCCTAGAGCACGGATTCAGGTGAGATGCTGAGAGGATGAACCGGAACGTTGGCAACAGCACTAACTGGGCAAGGGAGGCACGCCCTTCTGGGGAAACCTGTGAAGGAATTATTTAAAGGGGGTGAAAAAGAAGGGACTGTGACCTGGTCACCACTGGACTTACACCACCTTCCTTAGCGAGGTGAAGCCCAAAGGTAGCTGGAAGCTTCCGTTGGGAACTTCGCTGACAGCACTATGACAACCTATGCTGCCCAGCACCTGTAGGGGTTGGTTGGATGGGGTATTGGAAAGGACCGGTTACCTTAAGAATGAGAATGGAATGATGTCTTTCCAGCAGCGGGAAGTGCTGAGCTGAATTGTGTGTGTGTCCCCTAACTTTACCTCCTTCTGCAGACACATCTAGCATGTCCTTTGAGGAGCTGCTGGAATTGCAGAGCCACGCAGAGACTAAGACATACAAACAGTTGGTAGCTGGAAGCAGCACTAAGAAGCAAGGCCCTAGACCCCCTGTCCAAAATGCATGTGTTGCAGATAAGCACAGGTAAGGAGCAAGGCCTGCCCCAAGAGCTGGAGGTTGTCTGGGACCTTGAGTCGGTGTCTACTATCTTAGGTGGCAGGTGGGAGGCCTTTGGCCAAGACTGGAGTCCCCGTGACCTGTCCTGTAATTCCTCCATAGGCCTCTGGAAATGTCAGCCAAGGTCCGGGTGCCATTTCTGCGTCAAGTTGTCCCCATCAGTAAGAAGGTGAGAAAGAGGCGGGAAGTGCTTTCTTGTGAAAGGAGACTGAACTGTATTTTTATATTCTCTCCATTCTCTCCAAAGGTAGCCCGGGACCCGCGCTTCGACGATTTGTCAGGGGAATATAATCCTGAAGTGTTTGACAAAACGTATCAATTCCTGAATGACATCCGAGCCAAAGAGAAAGAGGTGTGCTGCATGAGGCTGGTCACTGGTTTCCGGGGTTGGGAAACTGGGGCACAGGTTAGGGTCAGGCAGAGGGAACTGGGAGCTAGTGGTGGGCAGATTTAATTCTCCCTCACTTGGTGCTTATATTCAAATCCTGGCTCATCAGTTTACTAGCTTACCGTTGGCAGATTACTCAACTTGGCTTTGCTTCAGTTTTCTAATCATAAAAAGAACTAATAACTCCTATCTCATAGTGTTACAGAGTTAACATGGGAAACCTCTTAGAGTAATGCCGGGCACAGATTTTCAGCTGACATTTGCAGCATGCTAACCATCACATCATTTCCCACTGTGCAGCTTGTGAAAAAGCAGCTGAAGAAGCACCGTTCAGGGGAGAAGCATGAGAAGCTGCAGCAGCTGCTTCAGCGGATGGTGAGTGAGTCAGATTGTGGGTGGGGTGGAAGTAGTTCAAGGCAGGAGGTAAATCACAGTCCCTCACACACCTGTCTCGTCCCTGCTCCTCAGGAGCAGCAAGAAATGGCACAGCAGGAACGGAAGCGGCAGCAGGAGCTGTGCCTGGCCCTGAAGCAGGAGCGACGGGCTCAGGCCCAGCAGGGCCATCGTCCATACTTCCTGAAGAAATGTGAGTGGGGCACAGCTGCTACAGGCTAGGTACAGGGCGGGGGTCAGAGGTTTGAAGGAGGCACGCATGCTGGATCCCGTGGTAAATTAGGAGGAGAGTAGAAATACTGTGGGGAAGAGTTACCTGCACTCATTTCCCTAATTAGGTTATCAGCAGGGGGCGTTGCTTTTATTTATTTTATTTTTAATGATACGACACCGTATACTTTTTGTTTGTTTGTTATTTGATTTTTCAGAGAGAGGAGTGAGAGGAGAAAGAAACATCCATTCGTTGTTCCATTTATTTGTGCATTCATTGCTTGTTTCTTGTCTGTCCTTACCGGGGATCGAACCCACAACCTTGGCATATCTGAATGACTATGTAACCAACTGAGCTCTGTGGCCAGGGCAGGGTGTCACTTTTATCTCTCTTGTACTCCCCACATTTGCTGGACTAGGCCCATAGAAGCTCACAGTTGGTTGAGTTGTGAAAGAATGGAATCGTAGAAAACGACAGCTCGTTGACACACGCCATGAACTCCTAAGCCATGTGTCCCAGCACAGTGGCTGACTGGGGAACAGGGAAAGGGTTGTGCTGCTCTTGCTCATCAGCTTGCTTTCTCCCTGTCCTCCAGCTGAACAGCGCCAGTTGGTCCTAGCTGAGAAGTTCAAGGAGCTGAAACGCAGCAAAAAGCTAGACAGCTTCTTGAGTCGAAAAAGGCGCCGAAACGCGGGCAAAGACAGGCGACATCTCCCTTTGAATAAGGACCAGTAGGAACTGACCTCAGCTCTGCCACTGCCCCAGTGAGAACTGGATCTGTGGGGACAGACTTGGGCTTGGCCTGTTCTGGGCCTTTCTTATTCAAGGACAAGGATCCCAGCTGCCCTTGAACTAGATTGGCTCAGAGATGACCATAGGGTTCTTGGGCTGCCCCAGGGATGGACAAGAACAGCTCGCCCTTCTTCCATGCCACACTTCTCCGCTTGGATCTGGTTCATCATGTACTCGTGTCCTCCCTTCCTTGCCTTAAACCAGGGATGGGGAACCCTTTCTCTGCCAAGGGCCATTTGTATATTTATAACATCATTCATGGGCCATATAATATTACCAATTTAAAAATTAGCTGCCATATTTGATCAAACTTTTAATTAACTCACCCCTAATGCCTTAGCAGGGCCAGACCAAGTGATGCTACGGGCCTTATATGGCCTGTAGGCTGAGCATTCCCAACCCCCGTGAAATCAGTAATTCTGACAGGAGAAAAAGGGTCAGTGACCTGAAGGTTAGTGAAGGCCGTGGAGTCTGTTGACGGCTTCCAGGATTGGGACTTTATGTAGGAGCCAGTTAATAAACATTCTTGTTGCTCATTTGCTTTGTGTCTGTGTGTGGGTGGGGCAGGGGAGGGGGGAGGAGGGCCTAAAATTACTGTCTTAGGGGCCAAAATCTAAGGCTCCTACAAAATGAGAAGTCAGATCAGAGTTCCAAAAGCAGATCCTTTAAAGAGTGAACCTGTCCCACAACTCAGCTTTTGTTTTGGATGCAAGGGGAGGTAGGAAATGGGGACAAAAATAGCTTTTCCAGTAATGTCAGCACAGCTGGCTCCCAATACTGTGTGGCTCTAGAATTCGTACTACACATACTACAGGGTGGAAAATCCTCAACCTGGTCATTCCAAGTGGTCTGATGTTGGTAGTGCCTCCAAGCACCCAGCAGAAGCAAATGCAGTTCTCTCTTAGGTCTGTACTGGAAACCCAGGCCTGCAGGGATTCCGTCACATAAAATCTCAAGGACTATGAGTCCACAGTGAAACACCAACCACACAAGGAAAGAAACCACCACCAGCAAGAGATAACATTAGGAACAATAAGTAACAGAACATGAACAGCAAAGACATGTTGAAAGTAAAAAATATAAAAGTCTTATGTTTAAAGAAAAAGTATGACTAATGAGAAGACTATAAGAAAGGACCAGATTGGTTTGATTAAAACCCATAAAACTTAAAAATGAATAATGTGCCGCGTCCAGCACAGGCAGGTTTGGTGAGCCTGAGGAGGGGCGGTGAAGGATCGAAGACAGGCAAGAGAATACAGCTGGGGCTCAGTGGGATGCTGCTTCTCTGATGGAGAGGCAGCGCCATGGCCTGCAAGCAGAAGTTTATTTTATAGTCAGAGCACATAAAGCAAGACAAGGGAAGTGGTCAATATGTTTACTATGTCCTTGTGCGTTTCACCTTGTTTTGGTAGCACTTGCTGCACCTCCCACAGCGCATGAGCTGCCTAGGAAGGAAGGAGGGAGGACGCTAAGGCCAAGCTTAATTATGTTAGAAGAGCTCTGTCCTTCAAGCTGGACTTGTTTGTGGCCCTGCCACAGGTCAGTCCGAGGCTTAACCCTGTAGCCTCTCCCTACAGAAGAATGTGCTCTATGAATTGAGAAACGTAATGCTTGAGCAGCAAGTCAGACACCTAAAAGGAGAAGGAACCTGAAGTAGATCTAAGAAAGTTACACAGGTGGAGCCCAGGGATACCAAGAAATGGAAACTAAGGTAAAGAGGTTGGAAAACCACTGGAGATGGAGTGAGAAGGTGTGACATAACCAGAGTTCCAGGAGTGAAAGAGGCTAAGGATTTTCTAGAATTGAAGTTTATAAACCCTAACAATCAGGAAATTCCAAGCAGGATTGAAAAAAATATTAAATCATAAGAAATTAACAAGACATTAGCAAGACTAACAAAAAAGAAACAGCTACAGTGAAAAGGGAGAGAGACCGAATTAGAAACTAGGACGTCTGTTGCGGGATGCTTCTGGGGATGGGGTGAAAGCTATTCTGATGACAGAAATGTAGGATGAAGCATGGGATGCGGCTGCAGTTGTCAGGATAGTTTGCCTTGCCCTGAGGGAGTGAGGGATTTAGTGCTGCAGGGTCCTGAGGATGCGTGTCAATACTACTTTAAAGCCAAAGAGTAGCTTGTGGCTGATAAAAGCAGAAAAAGACCGTTTAACTATTAGGCTCATAGAAACACAGAAAGTTGGAGAGGAGCTGAAAAAAGTGTGTGTGGATGCAGAGGGGGCTCTGAGCAGTTAAAAGCACTCCGAATTCTACCTTGGGACAGAGTGCTAATGTGAAGACATCACTGCTGCCACCTAGGGTGCTCCCCACTTTCCCTCCCGCTTTGCTCTAGATGGAGTTCCCAGCAGAGGCATCTGATCAGCCAAGCCTTGGTCACATGGCTGCAAGGGGATGCTGGGAAAGCAAGTATCTGGTCTTTTATATGTGGGAGGTGGACTCTATCATTTTTTTTTTTTAATTTTATTGATTTTTTACAGAGAGGAAGGGAGAGGGATAGTTAGAAATATCGATGAGAGAGAAACATCAATCAGCTGCCTCCCGCACACCCCCCACTGGGGATGTGCCCACAACCAAGGTACATGCCCTTGACCGGAATCGAACCTGGGACCCTTAGGTCCGCAGGCCCATGCTCTATCTACTGAGCCAAACCAGTCAGGGCAATCTTATATCTAGATTTATGGTGGCGAGTTTCCAAGCATGAGAAGGGGATTCAGATGAAGGGTGGTCAAGAAAGCGTGTGTCCCCTTCAGGCTGGATTGGCCCCTAAGCCTTCAAACTACTTTTCCCTTCGAGGGACATTGGACAGCTCTGAACTTCAGCTGTGGATTTGTTTAGGTCGGGTTTTCTTTTGTTCTGTGTTTTTCTTCCCCCTTTGGGGATTTACATATACCATACACTTTACTTATTTAAAATGTACAATTTGCTTGGCCAGCGTGGCTCAGTAGTTGAGCATCAACTGTGAACCAGAAGCTCACAGTTTGATTCCTGATCAGGGTACATACCCGGGTTGTGGGCTTCATCCCGTGTAGGACATGCAGGAGGAGCCAATCAATGATTCTCATCATTGATGTTTCCATCTATCTATCTCTATCTCTCTCTCTCTCTTTCCCTTCCTCTCTCAATTTTGTAGCATTTTCAACAACCCCAAAAGAAACCCCATACATTCTAGTAGTCACTTTCCATTTCTTCCCAGTCCCCCCAGCCCTAGGAAACGGCTAAACCACTTTGTCTCTATTTGGGGACATTTCATATAAATGGAATCAATATGTGATCCTTAATGTGCAAACCAGCTAGCTATCTAAACTAATAAAAGCGTAATATTAAAATTAACCGTTTCTT
>PVJC01013998.1:0-37094 GCA_004026665.1 Murina feae | reverse complement strand
GACCTCCTGCCCGGCTCCCACAGGGCTGTCATCTACCTCAACATCCAGGTGGTGAAGGGCCAGCGGAAGGTCATCCGCCTCCTCAAGGAGCAGATCAGCAACGTGAGTGCCCCCTCCCTGCCCCACCCTCCTGCCCCCTGCCCCCTGGAGGTGGGTGCTTCAGGGCCTGGGGCCAGATAGGCGAGAGGAGGGTGGGGGATGCAGAGCAGCCAGGAAGAGAGCCCAGCTCCGCCCCCAGTTCTCTGGGAGCCGGGACCCTGGGCCGGGCCCTGCTGCTGCCTGCCCGCGAGGCCCAGCCCACCCCGTTCCCAGTCTTTGGGGCGCAGGTCTGAGCCCAGCCTGTGCCCAGGGGCCTTCCCTGGTGGGGCCTCAGCTCACTCAGTGGGGACGTGCTGAGATGGTGGGTGTGCTGTGCGAGCCACTGCCTCAGTGGGGCCCAGTTAGAGCGGCAGTGGGCACGAATGCCAGCCCCGTGACACAGGCGTTCTTACCCCTTCCACACGGTGCCGGGGGCGAGGCGGTTTGCCTGGCAGCTCCTCAGCGGTGGGGCCGCTTCACATGGAGTCGGCTGGCCTGGGCCCTTCCCTTCGCCTGGGCCGCTGGGAGCACAGGCCTGTGACCAGCCCGCTGCGGCTCTGGGTGTCATCCTTGTCGTGGGGCCTCTTTCCCCTTCTTGGCACTTTTCTCGCCTGCGAGCTGCTCCCGGGCAGTGGACGGACAGAGGACTTGTCTGCTCTCTCACCTTTGCGTTCCGCCTTTGCGTTTCTAGGAGGGTGAGGACAAAATCTTCCTCATCCACAAGCTTCACTCTGCCTACGAGAGGAAGGAGAGGAGCGGGTGAGGGCTGCGGGGCACTGCCGGTGGGCGTGAGTGGGGAAGGACAGGGCTGGAGGGGCGCCTTCCCCAGGGGCATAACGTGGGGGGCTGGGAGGGCGGCGGCTGCTGGTTCCCGTGGGGCATTTGGGGGAGGAGCAAGGTCGTTACATCTGGTGAGAAGGGGAAAGCACGGCCTGCAGGGGGCAGGGTGGAGCTGGGCCTCAGCCCTTTCCCTCCTTCCTCCCTTTGTAAGTTGGGGGGCGGCCTCATGGCCCCTTCTCCTTTCCCTGCCCCCCTCTCCCCGTGGGGTCAGCACCCAAAATGCCGAGATTCAGCCTCGTTGCCCTGGGCCTGCAGGAAGCAGCCCGCCTCACCCTTCATCACAGTTACTCGTGATTAAGCCCAGGGAGAGGGAGAGGGGTTCAGACAGACAGACAGACGGACGCCTCGGCGGGCAGGCTGAGCTCTGTGGGCTGAGTCCCTGGCCCCTCCCGGCCTCCTCCAACCCTTCACGTCTCTGCGGAGCCTCTTGACTCTCCGGGTGGCCAGGTGGCCTGGTGCTGCCTCCACGCTGCTGAGCCCCTCGCTGACCACCCCCCCCTCAGGGCTGGCAGAACCCAGGAGGGAGCGGCGCCCCCGGCCCGGCCTGCAGACCATCGGGAAGCCTAGCAGGACCAGGACGGGCCTGGCAGCCCTACGCCTGCTCACCCGCCCGGCTCAGTCCCCGTGGCTCTGCAGACCCCGACGCACCGGAGACTGTGGGGCCCCTCAGGCGGCCCTGCAGGGACTCCGAGAAGGTGGCAGGACTCACAGCTCATCCAGGCTGGAGCTGGCGGATGCCCGAGGGGCTGCGGCGCCCCCAGCGGACCCTGCCCTGCCTGGGCCTCTATTTATTCTGATTAAATGTGTTTTGCAAAATGGGCTCGTCTTGGGGGAGTCTGTGTTCAAGCCCTGCTGCCCAGGTGAGTGGGGCCTGCACCCCCTGCCTTCCCCTCCCCCGTCCCCGCCCTGGCGACGACCTGCAGGCCACCTGCATGTGCCCCTTCAGCTCCTCCTCCTGCTGAGGCTCCTCTCCTTGCCACATCGGGTCCCCACCGCCTCACCAAGTGCCCAGGCCGTTTCAATACTGACAAACCCGGCTCCAGTGACCAGCGAGGGCGCCCTCTGGTGGCTAAGTTCCAGATGGCAGGACAGATGCGGCCCAGCTTGAGGGATACTAGGACCAGCCTGAGCCAGGGGTGCACCAGGTGGGCAGGGACAAGGGGTCGGGGAGGTGAGTCAGGGTGACAAGGCTGGCAGCAGGGGTGCTTTCGTGGTGATGGGATGGGGGTGAATTCAGGAAGGGCTGGGGAGACAGTTCACTTGTGAATGAGCCACGGGGAGAGGAGCCGGCCAGGCCCGAGGCAGGAGGTGACGGGGTCCCACCAGGCTGTTTGCAGAGCCTGTGGGACACTGTGTGCTGAGGCTGTCACGGCCGCAGCGTCCCGGGGCTGCAGGCACTGGGCAGGGCCCTGGGAGTGGTCCCGGCAGTGGTACTGGGGCCCACTGTCCCGCATCTCGGGGACCTGAAGAGCCATGCTTGGGCCTGGGAGAGGTGGGAGCCGGTCAGACCCCTAGTGATGGCGCCCCCATCAGGAGGCTGGGCTGTCCCCTCCCCAGCGCGTCCCCAGGGGAGCTCCATGTGTGCAGATGTCCAGGGGCGGAGGCTGTCTGCCGAGGGGGTTCCGAGGCATATCCAGCATCACCCCGACCTCTGGGGGTGGGGACAGCACTGGGTGTCCCTGGCCCAGCAGGATCCTGGCTTGTGGCCGCTCCCAGCCCGAGGGTCCCCTGCTAGTAGCTGCCACTGATCCCGGGAAGGGGGGGGGGGGCAGCTCTGGGCGGGCAGGCCATCCAGAAGGGCCGCAACTGGCTTGGGGGCCTTTCTGCCGGGCGGACTGTTGGCGCATGGACACTAAGTGAACACTGCCAGTGCCATGTGTGTCAGCACCGGGCAGACTGACCGCTGAGCCACCTCCCTGCCCCGCACCCGCTCCCGCCGGCCGAGGATGAGCAGTGAGGCCAGCAGGAGGCTCCAGGCATTTCCTCGAGCGACCGTGTGAGGCCCAAGTTTCCTGGCGCATCCAGGGGCCCCCGGACGGTCCTTTCTGAGCCATCACACGGCCACCGCCCAGCACCCCGCCTGCCTCTCCACGGTGCTGCCAGTTAGGAAGTGCAGCTCTGACCCATCTTCTCAGTTCCAGACAGCGAGACTTCGGACCTCGGCTTTCTCCATGCCCCCTCCCCCTCCCGCCCCTCGCTGCCCAGTCTCTCCCAATCCCTTTCAGCCTCCCAGGCCAGTGGCAGGTGCCGCCTCCTCCGTGAAGCCTGCCGTGCGTGCGCGTTGGACATTCCTGAGGCAGCGACTGTTCTCCCAGATCCGGCGCCGGCGGTTTGCTCCGTGGGAACCGCGCACGCGCTTGCGGAAGGCGGGCCGGTGGCACCCGAGTGGCCGCCCCAGGCTCATCCCGGGTGAGAAGGTCAAGTGCACTGTCCGGCCGCGCTCCTTCTTCCTCTGGCCTTTCCTTTCCTCCTGACGCCGCCCCTCAGTGCTTCCGCCTCAGCTTCCTCAAGCCAGGAGTTCGCCACCTTCCCTGAGGGCCAACCGGCCGTGCTCCCGACAGAACAAGGACTGTGCTCCCGAGAGGAGGAGGGAGACGGAAGGGACGCTCCGCCTCTGGCCTCCGGGTTTGTGGTCGCGCCTTCTGGGACGGGAAGGAGTGCGATGTGGGACACGCAGAAGGCCGCCCTCACTCTCTTCTCCACATTTCTGATGCCCCATCGGGGTCCCGGTGATGTGGGCGGCGTCCCTCGGCGGCCCGTGCCCCGCTGGGTAGGCACAGGCGGGTCTGGAGCTGCGTCCGGTCCTAGGGCGACCGGAGCCGGACTGGCGGCCAGGCCTGCTGCACGTGCTGCTGGTCAGGGCACAGCCCCCACGGGGTGTCACCCGGCTGGGCGCCTGCGTGGGGCTCAGCGCCCACGGCAGAGCCACAGAGCGAGCGGGAAGGCGCAGGCCTCGGCGCGCAGCTCTCCCCGGCACAGTCAGAGCGAAACTGCTGACATCCGTCTTTGAGGAAGAAAACACACACTGATTTCAATAGCCAAGAAAAAAATTGCAATTTATTAAGATTCAACAAAGCGTTGTACTTTTGAAAGCAACTTTCGGTGCGTATTCTTCAACAATCACATTCTATGAGGAAAAACATTAAAAGCCACAAACTTGTTTCTTAATCTCAGAGTTACAGACATCTTCGAAATAAAAGGTCAAAACAACAACCCCCCCCCCCCAAACGGGAAACAAAACAAACGGATTCTTTACTCCCATCCGCGCTGTTCAAGCCTCGGAGCTTTCCTGCAGCTTGGCGCTGCGGCCGCGGCCGCGCTGGCGGAGCGCACGTATATTTGATATACATATGCGGGGACACATACATCAAATACAGGGTGCGGGGCGGCGAGGCGGCGCCCCGAGGAAGGCTGTTGAGCTGACACTCCTGGGCCGACAGGCCTGACCCCAGTCTGTGCATAGTTCGTGATCCGCTAGAAAACCAGCTCTGTGGGCCTGCGACTCTGCAGGACCTGCGGCTGCATTTTTCCTTTTTTTTTTTTTTGTTTTGTTGTTTTGTTTTGATAAAACCATTAAAAAGCGAATTAAAAAAAATGTAATGCACGTGTCCTGACCGAGCAGGGAGCACAATGTTCGTACGTTTTAAACATACTTGAGGGCATGTTACTCCATTGTCTTTCTTTCTTGCAAAACAATGAAAACATTGATCATTTTCAAAACATAAAGCGATTTGTAATATATAAAGCACTCTTCAAACACCTATGTCTTCTGAGTCCATTATTTGGTAAATATGTAACTGCTACACATTAGAGATTAGGTATTTTCTTCTTTGAGTTTTTTTCCTCTTTTTCCTTTTTTTCTTATTTTTTTGTTTTTTATAACATCTTCAGTGCTAGGGGTTGGGTTACAAAACACATGGAACGGCGTGGAGCTGCCCCTCGGAGCCCTGGCTTCCTGAGAGCGCTTCCGCGTGTGCAAGACAGTGACCACGGCGCCCGTCCCGGAGGGGCGCGACCGAGTCCGCGCGATGCCCGAGGGAGAGCACGGCCAATCCCAGAGCTCTGGAGGCGCGTCCGCATCGGAAAATAGGCGTCTTACGACGGAAGTCTTTTTTTTTTTTTTTAAATTCCTTTTTAAAATTTTTTTACTTTAAAGTCTGAAGGAGAAAAAAGGTCTGTAAACAGGTGGGAGCCCCCGCCACGGGCTCCTCCGAAGCATCACCACCCCGTCCAAGTGCTCGTCTCGTTCCCGCGCGGAACCCACCCTCACGACCTATGGCCACGTCCACGCGTTTGCTCCCTCACGCTCTAGTCCCCGTGGGAAACGGTGCAATGCTCTGGTCGCAATTCTCTCGCATTATTCGTCCACGACAAAAAGCTGCTAAAGGTAGGTGCACGTAGTATTTCTCCAGAGACACACACTGTGACTTTAAACGCGGCAACAGAGTCCTTGAGTAAACATTTACACGTGAATTGTCGCCGGCCCTGTCCCACGAGTTCTCGTAACGTGTAGGATGAGCTGAGGACGGGCGGGGACACTCAGTGCAAAGTTAGAAGCTAAGAGTAACGAACGTCTGACCAATGCGCCGACAAAAAGCATATACTGAATAAAGGGAAACCCACAGGTAAGTCCCGCACACGCGCGGCACGCGAACACAGGAAGCAAGCTCACGCGCGCCGGTGCACACACGCTGGTTCGGACGCGCGCCGGCCGTGACCGTGGCAGCTCTGGAGCCGGTGCACCCGCCGCCGACCTGGGTGTGGGTTAGACTGAGTGTTCACATTGCGTATTGGCTGCTGGATTCAAGTATTTGCATGTTTGATATGTCTTTTTTTTCAACTTTTAAAAAATATTTTTTGGGATAAAAAAAATGACATGAAAAAGTAATGGAACAAGGGTAATGTGCATAGGCGGATCCGTGGGGACAGAGGACTTCGCAGACCGGCCTCCCGCTCGGCTCGCCGTGGGGCCGCCCGGAGGCCGCGGCCGCTGCCCGTGAACGCCAGCTCCCCTGATTACGGGGTCCGCCTCTGGTAATGTGCATAATCGTCACAGGCTCGTTAAATAGGCTTTCTCGTCTCCCTCCCTCCCGCCCCCCTTGATAAAATAACCCTTTCCAGCCCACAATCTGAAAAGTGCCCTTCATGATAGAACTATTCTAAGCAGCTTTTATACTTAAAAAATCAAAATGACAACACACCGTACAAACATAAGACAACACGAAATAAAAAGCTATGAGAACATCCTGTCATTAGCATGTGACACTGGGCGCAGCCCGCACTGTCTCGGGAACAGTTCGCAAGGGCTGCGCAGGGTTCGTCTTCAGTACTGGACAGAGGTACGTGGAAGGGCTGCGGGCTGCGGGCAGCGGCCCGCATGCGGCCGGGCTGGAGAGGGCCAGCTTTGCTTCCTCGAGCTGATGACTGGTGCCCACGGTCTCTCCTCTCGGGCCTAGATGGACTCCCCACTGAGGAGGTCGCCGGGGAGCAGAGTGTTTAGCGGGGTGGGGCTCCCGATCACCCTGCCGTCATCGCTGCTGGGCGGGCCCCACAGGCTGCTTGAGTACTGGGGAACCCCACCCCACAGCAGGTCACTGCTCCCCTTGCTGGCCAGGCATGGGGCGTTCCAGTGGCCGGCCTCGCTCCGGACCAGGCTGTGGGCGCTGCCCGAGGCCCCAAGCCGCGCCTGGCTGGTCCCGCTGCTGGACTGCCAGCTGGAGGTGGGCGGCAGCGCCTGGCCTTGCGCTAGGAAACGGTTCACTTCTTCTTCACCAGCAAACTCGGCCAAGATGGTAGTGTTTCCCAGAACACACCTGAGAGAGAGAACAACAAACTGAGACCCGGTGTTCCGGAAAGATCAACAAAACCGACAAACCTTGCATGAGACGAAGAAAAAAAGAGCTAAGACTCAAACGAACTCAATCAGAAATGAAAGAGGAGACATGACAGCTGACACCACAGAGACAAGCAGGAGCCGAGAGACGACTGCGGACAACTATCTGCCAACAAATCGATGACCTGGAAGAGGTGGATAAATGCCGAGAAACACGCCCTACCAGGACGGAATCACGAAGAAACAGGAAATCTGAACAGACCACCAACAAGAACTGGCACCCAAAAGCCCAGGACCAGACGGTTTCGCTGGAAAATTAAGGAGCATTAATGCCCATCCGGACGGAAGAGGAGGTCACGTTCCCAAACTCACTTTATGAGGCCTGTGTGTCCTATACCAAGGCAGACAGACCCCAGAAGAAAACTACCCCCGGTTACGGAACACGGATGCAAAATTCTTCATAAACTTCGAGCATACCACAACCAACAGCTCACTGGAGGGTCAAACCCCATGACCCAGTGCGCCCCATCCCTGGGTGCAAGGACGGTTCCCCATCTGCAAGTCAATAAATGTGACATCACAACAAAATGAAAGGTCAACATCACACCATCATCTGAGTAGATTTAGAAATAGCATTTGACAAGACAGTCCATTCTTTCATGATAAACGTCCTCAACACACAGTGTATAGAAGGACATCACCAAGGGCACAGGACACAATGAGGAGAGGCGGAAAACTTTTCTCTAAGCCCTAATCTGTTTGGCTGAGTGGATAGCGCATCGGCCTGCGGACTGAAGGGTCCCAGGTTTGATTCCGGCCAAGGGCATGCACCTTGGTTGTGGGTACATCCCCAGTAGGGAGTGTGCAGGAAGCAGCTGATCGATGTTTCTCTCTCATCGATATTTCTAACTCTCTATTTCTCTCTCTCTGTAAAAATCAATAAAATATATTTAAAAAATAATAATTAAAAAGAAAACACAAAAACTTTCTCCTCTAAGATCAGGAACAAGACAAGGGTGCCCACTCTTACCACTTCTAGTCAATAGAGCACTGGAAGTCTTAGAGCAATCAGGCAAGAGAAAGAAATAAAAGGCATCCAAACTGGAAAGGAAGAAGTAAGACTATCATTGTTTGCAGATGACATGATCTTATACATAGAAAATCCTAAAGACTCAATCAAAAGACTGTTGGAACTAACAAATGAATTTATTAAAGCTGCAGGATATAAAATCAACAAACAGAAAACAGTTTGCTATGTCCTAACAATGAAATTCTGATCAAAAACAAAAACAAAACAAACAACAAACCTCTACCCCATTTACAATAGCTAAAAATAATAAAAACATTTAGAAATAAATTTAACCAAGGAAGTAATAGATCTGTACAATGAAAACCACAAGACTTTGAGGAATAAAATCGAAAAAGATACAAATGGAAAGATATCCCATGTTCATGGATCAGAAGAAGAATTAAAAGAGTTAAAATGTCTACACAATCCACAGCCATCTATGGATTCAATGAAATCCCCATCAAAATACCAATGGCATTCTGCACAGAAATAGTAAAAACAATCCTAAAATTTGTATGGAAACACAAAAGGCGCTGAATAGCCAAAGTGATACCGATGAAGAAAAAGCAAACCTGGAGGCATCACATTTCCTCATTTCAAATACACTCCAAAGCTCAAGCCATCAAAACAGCATGTTACTGGCACAGCAATGGACAAAAGCCAGAAACAGACCCTCACATCTACAGTCAACTAATCCTTGAAAAGGGCGCCAAGAATGCTCTGGAGAAATAAGTCTCTTCAGTGAGTGGTGCTGGGGAAACAACTGCCACATGTAGAAAAACAACTGGGTCTCCATCAGATCACCCACAAAAATTAACTCTAAATAAGACCTGAAGCCATAAACTCCTAAAAGAAAACAGGAAAAAGCTCCTTGACACTGATGTTGGTAGTGATTTTTTTTTATATGACAACCAAAACACTGGCAGCAAAGGCAAAAATCAATTAAGTCAGACCATGTAAAACTAAAAAGCTTCTCAAAGCAAAGGAGACGATCAAGAAAGTGAAAAGACAACCCACGGAATGAGAAAAAGGACTTGCAAACCATCTGATAAGGGGCTCTCCTGAGGGCCTTTCCCTAGTGGAGGGCATGGCCACAGCAACTCAGCAGTAGACACGGACACATCACAAGACACCTGTTCAGGGTGGACTGCGGGTGTCCCTGTATTTGGAGAAAGGTCTTTGAAGGATAATTCAGGTGGAATGAGGACATCAGGGTGGCCCGAGCCCACGATGGCTTTATAAGAGGAGGTAGTTAGGACACAGACAACATCAGACAACACTGTGAGGATGCAGGGAGAGGATGGCCGTCTGCTCGCCATGGAGAGCAGTCTCGGAAGGAACCAGCCCTGCTGATGCCTTGACCTGACTTGCAGCCTCCAGACCACGAGACCGTCAATGTCTGTGCCTGTGGTGCTGACAGGGGGCAGCGAGTGGCGGGAGGGACGTACATGTGCAGGGACTTCTGGGCCTTGGCGGCTTCCTCCTTGGAGCTGTACCGGACCACGGCGTTGCCTTGCGTCAGGTTCAGGTGGAATGTGATGAGCGGCCCGTGCTGCAGGCACAGCGTCCGGAGGGTGGAGCCATCGATCTGATGGGGAAGCAGAGGGGACGATAGCGAGCTTCCTGTGCCGTCTCCCACTACATTCTCCACAGGAAATGTGCGTGAAATCTGGCGCACTCAATGCCGGAAGTATGTCTGTTCTTCACGGGCTGGATGTGACCTTGGGTCTATCCTGCTGCTGCTCTGGGCCATGGAATTTAAATCCCTTTTGGTTGTTTGATGGCCCCACCCAGGAGGAGCAAGCTGCTCTGCGCTGGTCCCAGCAGCCCGTGGCCCGAAACCTGGGAGGGGCACAGGCCAAATCCCTTGTGGGTAGGTAAAGGCGAGCGCTCTGTTGACAGAGGTATAGTTCTCAAGCCTCTAAAGAAGAAAAAGAGGCCCTGGCCGGTTTGGCTCAGTGGTTAGAGCGTCGGACTGAGGACTGAAGGGTCCCGGGTTCGATTCTGGTCAGGGGCATGTACCTTGGTTGCGGGCACTTCCCCAGTAGGGAGTGTGCAGGAGGCAGCTGAATCGATGCTTCTCTCTCATTGATGTTTTTAATTCTCTATCCCTCTCCTTCTCCCTTCCTTTCTGTAAAAAATCAATAAAATACATTAAAAGAAAAAAAAAGGAAGAAAAAGTGAACACCTTTCCAAGAACACGGCTATAAGACTCCTGGGCACGTCCACTCCTTGCTGCCCACATCCCCTACAGGCCTGAGGGAGGGCGCCCCGCACCGAGATGGTGCCACGGGACACCGCGCCCCCCACGGTACCTGGGGCGTGAGGTTGCGGAGAACGAGCCAGCTGCTGGTCCTTCCTGAGGTGTCGGTGCTCCAAGCAGAACCTGCACAGACCAGGGGAGAAGCGGTCAACCCCCCCCCAGCCGTTTCTCACCCTGCAGCGGTGAGGGCGCCCGCTGGAGCACAGTGCTGCGGCTTGGGGGGTGTCTCATGCTGGGCCAGTGTGGTGGGGCAGCACGTGTCAGGGTGGAACTGAGACTCTGTGCTGGTTGACAGCCATGTCCGGGACTCTGTGTGGCCCTGGATGTGCCGTGACGCCCACCTCCCGCGTCCTGTGCGGGACCCGCAGGGCCATGCTGACAACGCTGGCAGCTGGAGCCAGACCCGGAGAGCCTAGGGCACTGTGAGCCCCGAAAGCCCTCTCAGGCTCCAGGGGTGTGGCCGGGGTCCGCAAAGGAGCTGCACGCTGTTCCCTAGAGGGTGAGCAGAGCAGGCGGGAAGCCCCTGGCGTGGGAACCCATGCGTACCCGAGGAGTAAGAGCTGGTCCAGCCGAGGGGGCTGGCTCCCCAGGTGGAGGAAGGCTTGGGATTGGTCAGCCCCGGAGGCGGCCTCGTGGGTGCAGTAGTGTTTCTGGGCACCTTCCACAGCTCGTGAGACAGAGAGGCTTGCGTGTGGGAGGCGGGGCCAGAGGACCACGTCGATTTCATGTCTGATAGTTTACCTAGAAGGACAACAGGACAGGCCTTGAGAGAAGTCAGTGCAGCGCATAGGACCCTTGCAAGGGGCTCTGGCGTCGCCAACCGTGGGGAAGAGAAGCCCCGAGGAAAGCCCAGGGGACCCCGGCACCGCCCTCTCCAAGTCCTGCCTGGATGCGGGGGCCTCTGACCAGTGTTCCTGAGACTTCACTGTTTGCTAAATGCGCCAAGCAGTCTCCGTCGAGAAAAGAGCATTCGTAGCTGGGTGTTCAGGCTACACAGGGACACACTCTGCTGGGACACAGCGTAACCAATCGAGGCCAGAGCCTCATGTGCGTGTGTCTTTCCGGCAGCTTCTTAGGTATCAGCCCCGCCCAGGGCCATGCCCTCTGACAGAGCCTGACTGCCGTCGCCTCCGGCGAAGGCCCCCCTTCGTGTCTCACTGTGAACTGGGTGCAGCCCAGCCATCCTCATGGCTGGGCGGTGTGGCATCTTGGCATCTGGGTGCAGGAAGCGTGTTTTAAGGCTCTTTGGAAGAACCAAAATCTGGTCAGGACCACCAGCCCCAGTCCCTGCTGCGCCCAGGGCGGCTGGCGTGTGCAGACACTGGACCACCCCCCCCACGTCCACCTCGCCGCCCTGCACAGGAGGTGCCGTGGCAGAGGCCCACCGCCCTGTGCTCCCAGATAGCACTGTCCTTCTCCAACCCTGGCCTCGAGCGTCAACTGTGACCTCCTAACAAACACGCGCTGATCTTAGCAAAGGAGTCACTTAGCAAACGATCGGTGAAACAGAAATGCCCCAACAGCCTCCGACACAGGGAAGGGATTTTATTTTGCTCTTTAGCTAAAGGATCCTGGAAACACTGAAGGTCTAAACACACCTGTGAACGTTAGGAGAGTACCACGGACTCGGAAGCTCTCGTTCTAAAGCAGGATGCTAAGCGCACGCAGACGCTCTCCCTGGCTGGCGGGAGGGGGGGGAGGAGGGCGCATGGGTACACAGCGGACACTCCGAGCCCACACTCTCCGTCCTGGTCTTAAATCTCAGAGCCAGGCTCCTCCGAAGGGCTCAGGACACACCATGCGCCTCCTAAGCTGTGGTGAGAGATCCTAGCCACCCGCCCTGGTCTCTAAGTAATGGCGAGTGGTCACACAGGTGGTGCTGGGACTTAAATGAGGCTGCTGGTTGCCTTCCTCCTGGAGGCAAATGCAAGGTGCATCCTGGTCTTGAAGCACAGGGGGGAGGGAGGGAGGGAGGAGAAGCTGCAGCAGGTTACAGCGACCTTCCTGACCATTCGCTGCACTCGGAGGAAGCCGCTGCCCAGGTCCCACAGCTGCTCCGGCAAAGCCCAGGCCTGACCATCATGCCACAGGCCTCCAGCCCAGGGAGAGAGTAACCGGGAAGGCAGGGCCTGCCTGTTGCTGGGGAAAGGAAGAAAGGCTACCTGTGATGCGGAGGCCGTGCGCACTGAACACTAGCCCGGGAGCACCGCGGCTCAGAGGGGCTGTGGCTGGAGGCCCGGAGCAGCCAGCACGGCGTGTGGCACCCTGAGATGCTGGTGGGGAGGACCCTGCAGAACCACACAAAGGGGGCAGCAGGCGGGTGGGGCGGCCTGCTGAAAGGGCGCGCGTCTGACAAGCAGAGCCAGCCTGAGCTACAGCTTTCAGATGGTTCAAAATGAGAGAGAGACAAGGTCAAGGTCACGGTGAGGGAGAGACAGGCCACGCCTCCTACTCTGGTCCCCAGCCATGGGAGAGCCTGGGGCCTTCCTGACAGCCGAGCAGACAACAACCAGGAAGCAGCTCAAACTTCTCAGCCGGGGTTTCAAGGCTCAAGGAGAGGACTGTTTCACACCAGAGTTCTGAAGGGTCACATGAATTTCCCCTTGCAAACAAGATAAAGATACAAATTCAGCGGAACTGCCATCTTTTCACACCTCAGACAATATCCACAAAACTAAAAAGAAGGCAAATCTAAACTCTAAGCCTTCTGCAGATTGCACCATGGAAGACACACACTTTCTTCTGACTCAAAGCGTCTCAGGTGCCGCGCTGCCTCCCTACGTCTCTGCGCGCAGGGCACTGAGGGGAGCGGTGGGTGCTGAGGACTGAACGTGAGCCCGGCGCCCGGAGCCCGGAGCAGCGCTTCTCCCTCTGAAGCCCGCCCGCCCTGGAGGACCCCCTCCTCAGGAAGCGCACCCCAGCTGGCGCCGTGTCTCCCGTCCCCACAGGCTGGAGTAGTGGTGAAAGCAGAGGGAACCATAGCCCTGACACACGCTCAGATGGAGCTGGGGGCAGGCCTCAGAGGCTGCAGCTGCTGCAGCGTCCCTGGCCCTGATGCTCGCGGTGCCACCTCCTTAGACTGAGGGCACCTGAGTTCACGACCTTAAAACTGACTTGCAAACTGTGTGTCTTGTTTTTTTTTTTTATTTTCTTAAAATATATTTTTATTGATTTCAGAGAAGAAGGGAGGGGGAGAGAGAAACATCAATGATGAGAGAGGATCATTGATTGGCTGCCTCCTGCACGCCCCCTATTGGAGATTGAGACCCCAACACGGGCATGTCCCCGGACAGGGAATTGGTTCACAGGTCAATGCTCAACCACTGAGCAACACTGGCCAGGCTGCAGGTCTTTGAAGGACAGCAGCTTACTGATACGCTAGGCCCACTTCCTAAACCCTCTTCTTTCATTACCAACACCACGCAACCAACCGCAGAGCCCAGCACAGACTCTGCAGCCCTAAGCAGTAGTTATTTCCTTTACGATGAACAACAGGGCACTTAGGTTTTCCCAGTGTTCTGGTCTGGAAATTTTTGGTTTTAACAGTGGAACTTGTCCCATAAAATCACAGTCAATTTTCCTCTCCAGAGGAAGGGTCAGTATCCGCGCCGTAGGCGGCCTGACCGCACTGCGTGAGCCTGGGTAAGTCACCGCCAAGGGTTAAGCTATAAAGTGTCGGGACAGACACTGCGCAGGTGTAAATTTTAACACCAAATCAGAGCTGAATGCCCACGGCAATCAGCAAGCAACAATGATGTCCATAGAAGTCCCCGGCCACAATCTCCAGCCTAGAGCCAGGGGTCCTGCCTCCTCGTTTTCTCTGCTGCTGACACCCCTCTCAGCTTAGGTTCTCCTGGGCTGTAGTCTGCTCTCCAGCCTGCCTTGCCCCATCAGTGTGTGCGCGCACGAGCAGAGGCCCCCCCAGCGCCCCGGCGACCAGGCAGCACCAGACGGTCCCACAAGCACCTGGCAGGAAGCTCTGCTGTGCTCCCAGCCACCCTGCTTCTTCCTGACGCCTTTTATACCTGGATGGGCAGTCGCCCATCTCTTCACAGCCCTCCAAACCCGCTGGCACAACCCTGCTGCCACACCAAGGAGATGGGCAGCGAGGGCCAGGTCCTGTCTCCGCTGTGCCTCCCCCGTGCACCCCTCTTCTCCAGCCCTCTCATGCAGGCTGCACTGCCCACAGCGCTGTGGCCCCGCTCCCACCAGAAGCCGCTGAATGGAGATGAAGGAGGGTGAGCACGGAACAGGAGGGGTGGCTGCACCCACACTGGCATCTCCCAACCCAGACACACTCAGAGGCCATCCCAGTGAGGAACAAACCGCATCTCTCCCGAGTGTCACAGTGGAGGTGGGAGACCTAACCCCGTGCTGGGGACGGTCCGAGCATTCTCGTGAGTGACAAGCACCCGTGGGAAGCTGGGTGTCCTTCACCTGGAGTGTGAGCATCAGACTCCACCAGCAATGCCCCCCCCCCCCCCCCCCCGGCCAGCAGGGAGCTGTCCCTGCCCTCCTGTTGCACTGGAAATCATGTTCCATGACCACAGCCCTGCCCACTCGCTTCCACAGGAGCCCCAAGTCTGACAGGTGTGCCCAAACCTGGCTTCAGGGGTTTGCCCAGGAAAGAGGTCCCGGGACGGATTTCTGTCCTTTACCAGCTGTTTTGTGGAAAGGAAAACTACACTGAGGTGAATGAGTAAAGGGTTGGTTGTTCATTTTTAATTTAAAAAGATTTCAAGGAGCCCTAACCGGTTAGGCTCAGTGGATAGAGCGTCGGCCTGTGGACTCAAGGGTCCCAGGTTTGATTCCGGTCAAGGGCATGTACCTTGGTTGTGGGCACATCCCCAGTGGGGAGTGTGCAGGAGGCAGCTGATCGATGTTTCTCTCTCATCGATGTTTCTGACTCTATCCCTCTCCCTTCCTATCTGTAAAAAATAAATAAAATATATTAAAAAAACAAACAAAAATATTTCAACTGGAAATCTTCTCACTGAAAAGCTTAGTGATTAACATTGTGATTTTATAACAACACAAACACGTATTATAAGACACGTGTGCTAATAACCCAGCGAAGCCTCCGGCTCCAATCCCCCTGCAGTGTCTCTGGAAGCACGGCCCGACGCTGCGGCGTGGCTAGAGAAGCTGCGGCCATGCCCGACGCGGAGCCCACACTGCCCCGCCCCGCGGGCACAGCAGAGAGCACCCACGGCGCAGGCCCCTCACCGCCGCTCTTGAGGAGGTAGCGGTTGACGTCCTGGATGGTGGTGTTGATGGTCGGCCCAGTGGGGACACTTCCAGGCGTGACGTCAGGGTCATTCTCGGGATCTATGTTCTGAAGTCCTTTCCACGGAACTCCAGGGTGAAATTCTGGAAAGTTTCAAGCAAAATGAAGATCAAAACATGAATATTAGGTACCTTCACACCGCTTCACAGTAATCGATGGGAATTTTAATAGTTTGCTAATTAAATCAAAGGGTCCATCTTAGACTTTCTCTCAGTAACTCATCAACCCCCTGAACAGGCGGGAAGCAGTGGGGCAGCCCAAATTAACCTGCTCAGCTGTGAGCGAGGCCCGACGACGGCGGACGGAATCCCTGATCCCCGCACCACCCGCCTCCACCCCGGGCTGAGCTGAGCTGACCCAGGCTCGCCAGTGCGCAAGCCCAGGCGGAGTGCAGGCTGACCTGCCGCACCAGGATGTCGCCCGCTCTTACCTGGGGGCCAGTTGATGCTGGAGCCATTTGAGATTTTATCACTGTCGGATTTGGCACGCGACCAGCTATGGGGGACAGCTACGGGAGGACTGGCTGGTGACTCGCTGTTCTGGATTAAATCGTACCGGCCATAGGAGTCGTCAATGGAGGACTTAGCTGGAGGCCCGATGCTCAGACCTCCAGGGATAGCACCTGCGGGCACAGCAGGAGAGTGAGCAGGGGACCCGGCCTCCCGCCAGGCACCAGGCTTGTCCTCCGGGGTAAGCTGCCCGCCGGGCAGGCCCGCCTTCTCTGCGCGGGAGTGACTCGTTGGACAGCTTGCTGGAACACACCCCGTACTCCAGGAAGCTGGCCCGGCGAGTCTTTCCAGGGACCAAGTCTAAGTGTGTGTCCTCGGCTTTCCCCAGATGCTGCCCTCACTGCAGGACAAACTGACGTGGAAACTCAGAGCCCTAAGCACACACTCCCCCACCTCGCTGCGGCCCTGAGCCCTGCGCTCTCTCATGCCAAGGGAAGTGGCAGAGCGCGCGATGCTTTTCTTGGAGCGTTACACTATAAAGCCTTTTCTTTTTCTCTGTAGGATGTTTTCTATTGAAAGGGCATTAGGTACCCGATCACATTTTATTTGCCGTTTATGCTTCCAGGAATTTAGAGGTGAATTCAAAGCTTCCCAGTGGGACCCTCTCCTATGGTTATGAGCGTGTCTGCCCCTTCCTCCCTCCTAAGCACTGCGTTTCCTATTGTGTTTTACATTTCCTTGAAAACTGTGTGTGGTCAGGAGACTCGAGCACTCTGCTGAGAAACTCAGACAGAGCTAGGGCGCTGGCTGCCCGGGGGTTTCGGCTCCTTCTCGGCTTGGGGTGTCAAGAAGTCTGACCCTGACGGGCGGGCCGTGCGTGCTCTGCGAGGGAGCAGGGTGCTGACTCAGCTCTCAGATGAGAAACGTGGCGCCGCTGGGTGCCGGGCGGGGCCTACCGTGCTTGCCGGGGTTCTGGTCGAGAGAAGCAGCACCGGGGACGTTATCCATCGGGTTGGGGTGTGTCCACTGAGGGAGGCGCGACTGGGACTGAGACGGGTCCTTCACCGCCAGACCGCCCGTCATGTCCATGCTGCTGACATTCATGTTTGGATTCAGTCCAGCTGAGAAGGAAAGCACCGTGAGAGAGGCCCACTGGCCTCCAACAGCTCTCCAGACGGAGGCTAGGAGGACAGGCTGATGCTGCGACGCCGAGGTCACGACGGGCCTGGATCTGTTCCTAGGAAAGCAGCGCTGCCCTGAGCAGCTGGCCCGTCGCAAGGACTCGCTCTGTGCTGGGCGCTGCCCTCGGAACGCTCCACGTTAACTCATGACGGACTCTCGGAGGGAAGCATTCCCACTTTACAGATGGGGAAACTGAGGAGAAGAGTTGCCAAGGAAGTTGCACAAGTGAGTGGCGAGCCCATCGTAGTGGAGGGGGGCCTCAACGCTAGACTCTTGTGCCCCCTAAACTGAGGGCGGTGGTGGCTCTCAGTGCTGCCCTGGAAGATTCCAGGCTGCGAGTACTTCGAGCGACGCTCCCGCTCCCTCAGAGGTAAGAAGCCACGGCAGCCGCTCCCAGGCTCATGGGAACAGGGTGGCCCCTGCGACCCCTCGGTGGTGACCCCAGGCACCTGAGCCGGGCGGCGGCCGACACGGAGACTCACCGAGAGGGTAAGGAGCAAAGGTGCTGGGCGAAGACTGCTGCTCTTTGGTCTGCAGGTCGGGCAGGCCGGGGGCCTGGGGGTGCGGGGGGAAGCTGTCCATGGCCGATTTGCCTGCAGAGGGGTGCAGAGACAGGTGCGGCGGGGGCGGCGGGGGCTTCACGAGCAGGGCCTGGGCCAGCTGGCGCTGCTGCTGCTGGATCTGCTGCTGCAGGTTAGTGATTGTACGTGCGACCTGGAGGCAGACACATGCATGTTGGGGGGAAGTGATGTCGTCTATCACCTGTGTGTCTGTCTTCACTGCATTTACGCCCGGGCCGACCTCCTCCCAAGGCTAGGTGACCCCAAGATTGTAAAAGGAGGCTCAGTGGGAGAAACCCGCGGCAATAGAATAGCCCATCACTTAAGTGCCCCTGGAGCAGGGCGACTAGGGCTCAGGGACCCGCAAGCCGGCGGCACCCACTTGCTGCTCCTGCTGTCTCATGGGTCCGGACACATTCCGCTGGGCCTGTAGCATCTGCTGCTGGATTTGTAAACGTTGGTATGCCTGCAACAGAGGTCAGAGCACCGTGAAGAAGCCGCGGGTCCCGTACACTTGCTAAACAGCACAGAGAGAATGGCACAGTCTGTCCCCTCACACCGATGCTTCTCTCTATGCCCCTCTAAAATGAATGAAAACATGTCCCGATGAGGATGGAGAAGACAATTAGTAGGCTCCACTAGCCTTCCTCCACAGGGATGCTGAGTGAGAGCTAATTACTGCAATAAAACAGTTGTAACTTCTCTCTTGCTGCTAGGGTATCTGTGTATCCCGTCCTTAGAACAGTGACTTTCTGTGTTCTGGGCTGAGGCGGGGAAGGGGGTGGAAAGCTCAGGCTTCTCATGCCTGAGATCAGGGAGGTGCTGTGCGCAGGAAGGAGCCAGAGTTGACTACTTAGCACGACACCTGTAAGTGGAAACCTCTCCAGTTCTCTTTCCCGTTCATAATGGAACTGCCTCAATGACCAAGCAGCGCCTACTGACAGCTTCTCAGGCAAGCTGCGGCCTCTCCCCGCGCTGTCATCTTGTGAGCACCAGGGGGCGTGCTTCCCTCGTCCCAGAGCATGGCCATGGCCATGGCCGGGCTGTCACTCACCAGCTGCAGCTGATAGAGCTGGTTCAACATCGTCATATGCTGAGGGTTAATTGGCGAGGTTAATAGTGCAGGGTTGAGACCAATGTTTTTTGCTGCAAACTGCAAAAGCTGTGCTTGAACCTGTGCAAACAAACACCGCGAGGCGCCGTGTCACCTTTAAAACATTCCCGTGTCTGCAGTTCCCAGATTCAACCTGATTAATTAAATGACCATTATATTTGTCTCACGATGAACTTCAAAAGCCACTGAAACATTTGAGGACCTTTCAGTACTAGTTAACAGGCGTTTGTGAAGAATAAGGAAGGAGGGAAGGAAGGAGGGAGGGAAGGAGGGAGGGGAAAGAGAGAGAGCGCGCTCTCCCTTCAGGATCCTAGTCATGAGCTAACTTCCTGACTTCTTCCCTAGGACTGACTCTAGGCCGCCCAACGAGCGAGTCTATGGCCGATGGGAGGTGCAGGGAGGAGGGCGGCTTCCCTCCCCACGGCCCCCCCAGAGAGTCTCGTTCAGGGCGAGCAGCAGCCCCCTCTCAAGTGGGTGTCCTTGGGAAGTGGTGCCCCTGCTCTTGGGAGCAGACACCCCTCGGCAGGCACATGTCCCTCAGCCTCCCCTGTGGCACCTGCACCTGTGTGACTCTGCCAGCCTGACCTTGACGGTCAAGGGCGCCTCTCGCCTGTAATTTGCCGCCCAGGCAGATCAGGGCTGGACACTGGCTGCTGCCCTGCTCCCCACGGCGTGCCCTGCCCACAGGGCAGGGGTGCAGGACGATTTTAGGCACAGCGTGGGCGAGTGGTTTTTACGTTACTAGCTGCTGAATGTGCACGAGAAATGTGGCTTTTTCTATTAATGGTAGGTATGTAACGTTTTCTTCAAGAATAAATCTACTGAAATGAAGAAGGTAAGTCAACTGATAGGAAACATTCGGAGTGGGGTGGTGGGGAGCTGTGTGCTGGGCGTGGAGGAGTCTGCTGCCCGCCCCCAGGACCTTCCCTCCCGCCTGCAGGCTGGAGTGGCCGTGTCACCAGACCGGGGTTTCCCCAACATGCTGCTTGGCAGGGGCCTGGCCTGGCTGGCAGCTGAGGCACCCCAAGGTGGCTCTGAGACCCTCGGGGTGCGGAAGAACAGATGCAGGGCCTGCTCTCGCTGCAGTGCTGCCTCCACAGCACAGGACTCCTCGGGGCCCCCAGAGACCGCGCTCAGGCCTGACCTGAGGGGATAGAAACTGAGGCACTTGCGCACGGAGACCGGGCTGGGAGGGGTTCAGCGGTGGCCCGGGCGGCGGCGGCTGCAGGGTCCTGGCTTGTGCTGCTCCGCTGCTGCCAAACACGCCCACATTGCCGCTCGGTGTCTGTGGGGACGAGGGCGGGGTCAGAGCCGCCGCTGCAGCGCGGCGGGCAAGCGGCCTGGTTCCCTGAACAGAACGCAGCGCGGCGCCTACCCCTCCTGGCGCCTTGCAGCAGCGGCTGTGTGAGTGCTGCTGCCACGGGTCACGGACGGTGGGAAAGCAGCCCGGGGAGTGGGCCTGTGTTTAAACCACAGAAGCGCCATTACAGGGTCCCGGATGAGGCTATTACAGGAGAAGCAGCCGGTAATCCAGGGCGGGGGGTGAGGCTAATGCACACGACCCGTTCCTAAGGGCGGCGGACAGGGAGTGCGAGGGAGGAGCCGGTGTTCACAGCGGAAGTGGAACTACGATTTCCACAACAAGAGGCGCATCACGTGGACACCACTTCGCGCTGCGACAGGTGCTGAGCATGCCCCTCCCATCCCCTCGGGGCTGTGTCAGACCCCGAGGGTCAGGCAGACAGTGGGAGACACTGCTGACAATCAGCCCAACAGCAGGCACGCAGGGGATGCACCTCCTGAAGAGAAGGTGCGGACAGCCTCATCAGGAGGACAGGCCCGAGAGGGACGCCCTCTAGACGGGACAGGGCACAGCCGCCGTCGCCCCCACAGGTCCTCCCTCCAGGGATGGCGACAGCGATCCACCTCCCGAGGCTGTCACCACTGGTTCCGGGACAAGGGAGCTGGTGGTCCTGGGACCAGCGCAGCTAAGGCTTGGTGCGCGCCCAGGTCTGGCCGAGCTCCGGTGCCTCCCAGTTCCAGGAAAAACAGAGGCGTGCAGCGCCCCCACATGGCACCCCAAGCCTGGCTCCCTAGAGGAACTCCTAACAGCACTCCGACCGCAGGCTCACCACCTCGGAGCAGGGAGCAGGTGCTCATTACAGTCAGAAGCGCGGCTCTCCCCCCCCCTTACCTGTCGAGAAGAATTCAAGTTTTGCATGCCCAGCCCTGAGGCGATCCCACCCAGGGCCTGGTTGGGGAGCGCACTGTTTGGAAGGGGGGGCTTCAGGCTTGGCGAAGGCAAAAATGGTGAAGTCGTGGGCTCTTCCACGAGGCCGCCGTCCTGGTTGGAGAGAGAAAGGGTGAGCCATGCAGAGCACAAAGTAGTTTCCCGAGGACACAGGCACGTGGGTGAAGAAAGACGTCAAAGAGGGAAACGGACAACAGAGTGGAGGACGGGCAAGAGGCGGGACGAGAAAAGAGAAACAGGACTGCGATGCTGTTTTCATGTCGACAATTATTTTACAAACACGTCCATTAGCGCTCCCCCCCCCACGAGCCCGCCCAGGGAGTCAGGAGACAGGGCAGACCCGGGTTTGGAAACCCTTCGCAACCATCTCCACAAGCAGCTCCCTTCCGGAGGCGCTGCCGGGGCTCGGGGTGCTCTGCTGACAGCCGCTGCGTTAGACCGACACAGCCTCATGCGCTTCAATCTAGTAAATGGGTGAGCTGCACAACTGACAGAATCCTATAGATGTTTTTTTGCCTTCATTGAGGTGATGCTGTGCAAATTTAACTCCTCTAATTCCCCAGAAGCCTGCAGTATTACTCCACCACTTAAAGGGAAGGAAGCCAGACAGGCTCCCGCATTCAGCAAATGAAAATAGAGAATTCCAAGTTAACTTGGAATTTCAGACAAAGAACAAACAATATTTTAGAATACAGTATGCTCCAAATGCTGTCTATCGGAAATTCCACCCCGACTGGGCACTGTGGCAAGGAACCCGGCCACACTGACGTAGGGCCGGCCACGCGCCTCACCGGCTCTCCTGGGGGCACAGAGAGGAGCCGCCTTTCCTTCTTTCCTAATGTGTCCGTTCTGCTTTCCGGCTTCTCTCTGAGGCTCCACACTGGACTGAACCCAAGGGGAGGCTTTGTGGTCACACCCTCGCGAGGGGACGTCGCTGAAGGACGGACCGGTGACTGCACGTGTTCGACACCCCACGGAGGACCGCAGACACCTGCCGCGGCCTGACGTGGCCGAGCCGAGCAGAGGCCGGCCCCCCCCCCCCAGATTCGCACACAGCACAGCACCTCTGCTCACAAGCAGTGTGCACGTGCACGCGGACGCCACGCCGGGATGGGAGGCCCCTTGTCTGCTGGACAAGCTGAGGCAGTAACCCAGCAAGGTCACCCAACACAACGGGAATCCGTTTTCAAATTTAGTACTTTTTATTCCTCGTCACATCACAGGACACGCAACACTACTTCTCTTGGGCCGCACACTTGCATGTACTAGAGGAACTGGGAAAAGCCACTTAAACGTCACTGTCCAGACAGCTTTCCATCTGGCTTCCCTTAAGGACAGATAAAATGAAAAACGCCTCCTCCTACAGACAGATGAAACCCCTCATTCCTACCTTGTCCAGAAAGGCGGGGCGGTCCACGGAAGACTCTTTGGAGATTGGTGGGCGGCAGCCAAGGGGCTTGGTGACCATCCCATTGTAGTCGGTCACCCCCAGTCCACGCTTGTCCATGTCCACCTTCTTTTCCAGCAGAGCACCTGCAGCGCACACACAGCCTGAGGCACCTGAGCATGCGGCCCTCGGTCCCGCCAACGGGGAGGCCTGCTCCCAGCCCTCGCTCCGACGGTGCACCTGCTCCGTCTGGCCACAGCCCCTCAGGGCTCAGCCGTCCTCTCCCCTGGGATCAACCCCCTTTGGTGGCCACTTCTCAGAGGGGCCTTCCCTTGTCCCGATCTCCATGGGCTGAGCCCTCCTGGTTGCCAGGACTCTTCCAGCTGCTGGGGATACACCACCATGCCGGAGCGCACCGAACCCCATGCTTGCTGTGCGGCACATCACACGCTTCCTCCTCCGCGGGGCCCGCCCTGTCCAACCCTCACCCCCGACTGCACGCGCGCTCTGGGAACGAGAGCCCCACGCCGGGGCCTCTCAGCGGCGGCTGCCCGGGGCACTTACTCATGGCCTGGTCGAGGTTCATGTGATTACTCTTCAAGGCCTCTTCAGCTGGCTCTCTCTGCGGGAAGACAGCTGCCATTAGGGTGGGTGTTGGCCGCAGGAATGCTCACCAAGAGCTCCAGCAGCCACTCACTCCGCAGGCCCGCTGCCAACCTAGCATGACCGGCTGGGCACGGACGCACCTTTCTTCTCCGCTGACGCTCGAGTTAAATGTCTCACAAACAAGACACCTGCCCTGAGAAAAGGCCCGGGGCAAGGGACTTGCGAGAGCACAGACCGTGTAACACAGACCGCGCACGGCTCAGGGTGGGACCGCAAGTGCTCCCGAGCGCCGGGCATCCATAGCCACCCACAGGGGAGCGCCGTCTGACTACAGACGTGGAGGACAGCTGGCGGGGACGCTGGGCAGACGCAGGGGACCCTGGCTCCCTGACTCCCATCCTCCGATCTGAGGCACCGAACAGATTGACAATCTCCGAGGAAGAGCCTGTGGCCTGGCGCCCCCCCATCACCTGGAACCACACAGGTCCGCCATGTTCTTCCCGCAGTTTCCCTTTATACTGAGTCCTCTCTGGGGATCTATCGGGCACACGAATAGAAACTCTCTTTTAATTGTAAGTGAAAACATGGAACTGTATAAACCACTGACAATTGAGAACCACAGGCCCAGTAACCCAGGGAAAGGCCCTCACGCCCTTCCTCAGAGGGCGCGGCTCTTCGCTGTGGCTCCGAGCAAAGCTCCCTCAACAGGGCCCGGGGAAGGGGATTTCCGAGGCAGGTCATGCCAGCAAGCTCATCCCTTCCTGTTACACGACCAGTGCGGGCAGGACAGAGGCCATGCAGGGGCCACCCGAGGGGGGCGGGCAGAACAAGACGCAGTCACCGGGAAGCCCATGTCGGTGAGTTGTTTGATGAGCCGGTTCATGATCCAGGCCTCGTCCTGCTTGCCAGATGTCTTCATGCCCTGGAACGGAGCGAGGGCAAGGGGGTCCGTGAGTCACATTTCCACGACTTTCTTCTAGACACGGGGAGACCCACCCTTGGGGGACTCTAAAGCCACAGAAGCCTTTTGTACTAACGCTGAGCATCTGAGGTTGGCATGTGTGAAGTTCACAGACTTAAAAAAGCATGACAATCTCTTGCCCGAGGATGGACTCAGTTCAGCGTAAGTGCGTGTCACTCCCACCATCAAGTACCGCGGTGGGAGCTCTGTGAGACTCTGCCCTCTGCTAGGCACTGCGCTGCCAAGTTTACTAAAGGCCACAGGGTTCTGCCCTTCTATAAGCTTTACCCTAAAAGGCAGCGGAACTCAGGGGGTTCCTTCCAACAGAACAAAAAGGTACCAAGAAGGAAAAGACCTCTTAATTCTATTAACGATTCATTGCTTACAGCCCCGAGGGGAGGGAAACAGCGGAGGAAGGAGGGAGAGGAAGGAGAGGCAGATGCGGGTAGAGGGGCAGCGCCCGCAGAGGGGTCCCCTCACTCTGAGACTGACTAGCGATGCCTTCCATAACCCACATGCCCTCTAACCATGGGAGGCTGCTCTGCCCTCGCAATGCTGCTGGGCTCACCGGGCCCGTTTCTCTGACCAGGTTGGCATTCCTGGCGCCCCCACAACTGGATGACTTGCCAGCCTGCTCGTGGAAAGGCTGCTCTGTGATGCCCGCAGTCCCACCTACTCCTTGTCCTGCTGACCACTGAATGCTCTTCCAGACGTCTGGCAACAGTTACTGCATTGATATGCTTTGAAAGCAGAAAAACGGGACCCACGGAAGCACCTTCTTGCACCCCCTGCCACCTGTTCTCTTCAAGGATAAACCACTCTGAGCAGTGTCTTACCCACCCATGGAGACTTTCCAATCCCACAGACGCTGCCAGAGTGCACACATGCACACACACGCACTCCTTTCTCTTTTCCCCTCCCCACCCTCAAGTGATAGGAGCCTATAGTACTATACACAAAGGTATTATACTCGCTTTCCTGTATCTTACCTTTTTTATTTAACAATATATGTTGGTGATCTTTTCATATCAATATATATAGAACTTCTTTTAAAATATGTTTAACTTCCTATAATATGCATGTGGCATAATTTAACTAGTTACCGCATCGATGTACATCTAAGTTATGTTTTTTCTTTTTTAACTACAAAAACACCACAATAGAAGACTGTGCACAAATGCCATTCGCTAGCCCCATGATCAAGGGAAGCGCTGGGCCGGCCTGCCGCGTGGACACAGTACCACTGGCCTCCGCTGGGTGGCGCTAGTCCACACCCACTGGCAGGCGGAGACTGCTCTGAGGGCTCTGCAGGGAGAGCGTTCATTCCGTCCGCAGCATTTCCGCTGGTCAGAGGTTAACAGTGGCACCTCTCACACTGTTTTAAACGGAACTTCCTGCAGGTCAGATTGCTGTCCTTTCCTGTTTAAGGGCTATATGTATCCTTTTCTAGAAATCACCTATTCACATTCTTTGCTCATTTTTCTATTGGGTTACTGGTTGACTTAAAAAAAAATCAGCCCTGGCTGGTTTGGCTCAGTAGGTAAAGCATCAGCCTGTGGACTGAAGGGTCCCAGGTTCAATTCCGGGCAAGGGTACATGCCTGGGTTGCAGGCTCGATCCCCAGTAGGGGGCGTGCAGAGGCAGCTGATCAATGATTCTCTCTCATCACTGACGTTTCCATCTCTTTCTCTCGGAAATCAATAATAAATATATATATATATATATATATATACACATTAAAAAATTAATGTCTAGGGCCCCTTTTACACTTGATCTTAGCCAAAAGGCCGAGAAGTGACAGGACCTTTTGAGAGACGAGGGCCATCACAGCTCTGGGGCCTGAGTCGCAGGTAACTTTCCCAGTGGTGGTTTTCTGCTCTGGATGGTCTTGTATGTCGTGCAGTTTTATCTTTACCGACTACGGACTGCCAGCCTTCCCCCTCGGGCTTTGAAAGGCCTCCCTCTCCGAGACGGTCTTACAACTCCTTCCCGTTTAGACTGTGGTCTCCTTGGTGGTCTCCTGGTGCACACACTCCTTCGGGGGCAGCCCCGGGGCGCACTGCCCTGTCTCTTAAAGAGGAAGGAGCCTAACAGGTCAGCGGCACTGCACCCGCCTCTGCCCCACTGGGAGAGCAACCCCGTGTGGTCGCTCAGGTGCAGGCCCCCTTCACTGCAGTTACGCTGCTGGAATAGAGTGTGTTAGGCGACGGTTAGTCCCTCTTTCGGGTGCGCACACCTTTTGGAGTCCTTTTTTGGGGGCGTTCCCCCAGGAGCTGCAGGAGGAGGAGCTTTCCTGGGAAGCAGCACTGTTCCACACGCCCCCTTCTTCGTCGTCCCACTGACTGGGGCCGAGGCTCATGTCGTCCCCACCACTGCCCCAGCCTTCTTGCATAGATTTTGAAGCTAGAAAGAGAGCGAACAGGAACTTGTCAAATTCACCATTCCCACGCAGACATGCTCGCTGCAGCGTCCCCTCCCCCCCCTCCCCTCCCCGCACTGAGCGCGGGAGCCCCACAAGCTGCATCGCCCCCACGCCGCCCGGGGCAGCCTGCGCGTCCAGCTCCCGGGACTGACCACAGGCCACGCTGAAGCCTGAGCTTCTCCACGGGCCCCTGGGGCCCAGGGGAAGGTGGCGGCCTCCACGCGGCAGGAATGGCCACTGGCATGCGGAGTCTTCAAACGCCACTGTCCTCCAGGGGGCTAACCTCCTCCTGCCCCACCCGCAGCAGCCACTGTGTGGACGGGCCAGTGCCCCCCACATGCCCACTGAGCTGTAGGACCCCGAGGACTGCGGAGGCCCAGCAGTGCCTGGTCCCGACCAGCTCCCAGAGTGACTGGGAGGCGGCAGCCAGGCCGCAGGCAGGTGGCGCCAGGCTGAGCGCAGCCTCCACCTCAGGGTACTATGTCTTCTCCTCGCTTAAAACACAAAGTGACTTTCTGTGTAAAATTTATGTAACATTCTCACTTCCTGGAAAAGCTCGAAGCCACAGATGAGGTGACCGACCAACCACACAGTCCTGGAGACTGACAGGCCGTGAGATGTGAGGTTCACACTTGTCAGGTGTGCCGCCTCCCACCGGCCTGTGACCCTGAACCCTGGAAGCTGCCTGCTCCCTCAGATTCGGAACAAGGAGGAACACGAGTGCAGGCGAGAGCCCAGCAGGGTTTGTGCCAGCAAAGGAACAAACTCAAAGCTAGTCAAGCTGTATTTTTTTTAGTCAAATTGTAATTGAAGAGCTAAGACTCGCAATGATGTGCAAAGTAAACGTGCAGGCTCTGCAGCCATGGGAACAATTTCACCATCAGCCTCAAGCAGCAACCTCACACCAGAGGTGGAAATATGGCACGGCCACACACCTGCCCTTAGAGAGCGCCCGGCCAAGCGTGCTCTGAGCATCTGTAACCATGTACACTTCACACAATGGGAGGAAAATGCAGGACATTTCTTCCCTTTAAAACACACACCACAAAACAAAACAAAAACCACACTCACACACATGCACACACACTCACAAAGAATAAAAAAGCAAGAAAAGAGAAAGAGCATGTCCCCGGAGCGCCCAGGACAGGGAGGTGGACCCAGCGGGGAGGAGCAGCCGCGCTCCCGCTCGCGCTCAGGGCGAGGCCGCGTGCCAGGCACGCACTCTACATTGTTCTGGTTCTTTCATGGATTCATTTTTTTAAAGCAAAGCTGGGCTGGTTAAGGCGCCATGGTGCTCACGTGTCAGCCTTAGTTTAATGTTGAAGTGGGAATGAAATGAGGAAAGTGGCCTACAAGTTAGCCCTTAAACTCAGTGGGAAGCACCCTCTCGGTGAGACACTGGGACCCGTTTCTAAAGTGCCAGCCCGGCGGGCGAGCGCGGTACCTGGTTTGCACAGGGCTGGGGCGGCGGCAGGCACGGCTCTCCCGAACGGCACGGCCGGCTCGGCGGGCTGGTCTCCCCATCCGCTGCCGCTGCTGGGAGGCTTGCCCCACGCTGCTGTGCCGTTATCCACCAGGGCGGACGGGGAGGCCGGCTCCCCCCAGGAGTTCTCAGCCTTGGAGTGAATGTTAGGCATCTCTCCCCAGCCCGAGGAAACTGAAAGGACGCCACGGGGGAGAGAAAAAGGGCGCAAGTGAGACAGAGGCAGGAAACAGTGATTCAAACCCCAAACAAGGCGAGATCATCTGCCTCCGAGAGGCTCTTAGCAGAATGAAAAGGAGACACCACATCTCATCAGGTTTCTTAGCTTCAAGGTGCAGTTGCCTTACTCCCGATCCTATCCACTTAGAACTCTACGTCCATACTTTCAACAATAAAGATAAATAAAAAATAAAGAACGCAACTGGGAGTCCATTAAACACTGAGGACCATTACACTCACGGTATTTGCAACGTAACAGGATTTGAAGGAACAGTTTAAACAAGTGTTCAGAAGCAGCTTGTTTACTCCTGGTGTTCTATGTAACGGCCGGAAAGACATGCTGCCACATTGTTTTCTTCCAAGAAAGTTTGCAAGTTGCAAACACTGAAAAGTTATTTGTGCTTATCTTTTCGCCGACCATCAGACACAGATCCAGGAAAAAAACGGGAAGATGGCAGAGCAGACAGGCACGGATAAAGCAGGAACTGGGCACACAGACCGCTGCCAGGGGGTGGGGGCTGAGGGAGGCCCAGGCACTTGTCCTAGAGATTGGGACGGAGTGAGGGGACTGGGGGTCGCCAAGGCTTTCTGGGAGCGCTCCCTCATTCCCCGCTCAGGCTGCTGCCACAGCATCCTGTTCCACACGGCAGCTTCAGTCTCCCAAAGCAACACCAAGTCTGCCCCGTGCTCCTGCCTGAGCTCAGAGGCTGGGGCTAGGCACGCCTTCAGACAGGGGGTCTCAGGTGGAATAAGAATGTTTTAACCACTAACTGAACAGAAGAAAAGGAGGCACGACACGCAAGCAGCTAACCACGGATTTTCAATTATTTGGTTGCAACATGGATATTACCATCTCAATTAGAAAACATTAATTCTGACTAAAATAGCATGGAATCACTCCCTGTGCCACTTTTTATTCTAATAAAATACAGTAATATAGATTAATGACCAAAGGACACGCAACTATGAGTCATTTAAGTTACAAGCTCTATGCTAAGCAATATATTATGTAAATTATCACCAATAACAGGGAAGTTAGCTCTAATCAGTTATTGTCGGCAACTGTCAACTAGAATATTACCTGTAATTACACAGAAAACAATCGTGTATGTGTATTTGGAAAAGCAGTTTTACAAATTGAAGGGACAAATTAAATCAGGAAAATTAACACAGCTGATAAAGATGATGTGTGTTGTGGAATGATAAAATAATTTAGGGGTTGCTAACGGCCCATCAGTTGTAAAAATACTGATTTAACATAGGTAATTAAATGAAGAATTCACCTAAAACCTGTCATCCTTCTACTTCTGTATCTTTGAAAGGCTATACTACAACTCCAAACTACATACAAACATTTAAGACTACGGTAATTGTAGTTAGTTAATTTTTGCAAAGAGTTTTTAATTCCTATTAAAGCAGAAATGTCTACAGAGTATTTTTATATAGAAGGCAAATGGTTTGCAAAAGCAGCATGTTTTAAAATAAATGGAAAACTAACTGCCTACTAAAAAGTAAAACTCCCAGCATTTCCATCCTGGGCTGATATCTGGAAGAACAGAATTTGCCTACAGCGCCAAACTCACACCGTCAGAACGTGCATCGCCAAGCATGCCGAAGGCTCTGGGAGAAATGCTGCAAGCAGCAGACCAGATAATGTTGATGCAAAGCAACGGTTTCACTAGACAGAACATACCCCTCAACACATGCTGCTAAAATAAACAAGTCTCCACTGCGCAGTGCTCCTGCTGGGGTGACTTGGCACCCTTTTTGTTAATGATTTTATAGAGGTTGTTTAAAGTTGGGCTTAATGGGGGCGGACAAATGTCTACTTTATATTTAAATTGTTAATGGATATTAAAATTTAAAAACGGTCCTTCCAATACAGGGTGGGTGAAAGTAGGTGTACAGCTGTTTGCATGAAAAGTCAGTAATTAATAAACAAAGATGAACGGGGTTTGCATCCTCTGCCCCACCCCGTCCTACTGCTCTGGGCGAAACTTCTGTGCCGTGGGCTTCAGGAGTCACTGCCTCCCTTCTCCCACCGCAAACACAGCGCTGAGTGAGACAACAGCTGCCCGACGCCCGACAGGCCGCTGCACCCCATCCCCATCTCCATCCCCACCCTCCCGCGCACAGAGAGGAGCGCCCAGGAGGGCACCCGGCGGGCGGCGGGCCACAGCACCAGGCCCAGGAGGCCGGGAGTCGCTCCCTGACTCGGGCTGTCACCTCAGGCTCCACAGCTAAGCTGGCAGACGGCCTTCTCTCTTCTGTGAAAGAAAAAAATCAATTCCAGCTTTCCCCCCGATGGGACGCTATTGTATCGTTTTCTAAGTGGCAGGCAGTCCTTTTTGGGAAGATGGTTCAGTTAAAAAGTGGCCAATTACAATTAAGGGAGGAAGGATAACGGCCTAATCCAACTGGCGAGGCATGTGAGCGTCTGCTCCGTGCGCGGCACTGCAGGGGCTGGAACCCTAATGAGGCGGGTTCTGCTCACCCGGGCCTTGGAGGGCCGTGGGGGCTATTACAACCGTGCTTGCTACCGGCCTGTGAGGGACAGAGCGGACTGGGAGCTGAAGAACACTTTCTCCTGTTTGACGTCAAGATGGGTGCAGAGTGGAGCTCTATACAGAGGGGGCTGCTTAGTCAGGCGGCAAAGGGCGCTGCTTTTCAGACGCCTGGTCTCGTGCCATCTGTGTGGCCCTGTCCCTCAGGGACTCTAGTGAGGGCTGCGATAAGCATCTTTCCCAAAAGCTGGCCACGGGGCCTAGAGGGGCACACGCTCTCCCAAGAGCTTTTGCTGCCTGTGTCACCAGAAACAAAAAACCCTTTCTATTTTATTTTAGCGCATTACCACAGACTTTGAATGTGCTAAGTCTGTCATATTGACACCTGGGGATCGAACTGTATTTTTAGCTGTTATCGGTCCATCATTTTGAACTGAATGTCCCCGCACTAGCACGGAGGGGAACCTCCCCCTCCTTCTTTAGTCTAATCCCTGCTCCTGCTCGCCCAAATCCCCCAAACACAGGAAAGTAGAAATACCCTAACCAAACCCAACCCAAGAAACCCCCAAAGTCACAAAAACACAGCCCGCGGAGCACATTCCTCAGGGTGACTCCTGTACAGTGCTTCAAACAGCGCCTTCCAGCGAGGAACAGAGCGAGCACAGCTGAGCTCGGACAGCACCTGCTGCCCTCCCACCTGCGGGGACCCTTGTCGTTTCGCACCGAGGATGGAATGGCAGGAAGGACATTCCCAGCTTCCCCACCTAGGCAGGCATAGCCCATTTCTCCCTAGCTTTAGTTTAGGGTATGGCTGGCCTGCCTCTCCCATGATTATGCGCATCTCCTCTGCCTTTGGTCACACGATCTGTGCCAGAGCCCCAAGTGGGAGAGCAAGTGGAATGCCACTAGGTAAGTTCTCACTCTGCCTGGAGCACAGAACTAAGTCCCGTGAGGATCACAGCTGAAGTGCCCGGACGGCCGACACGCCTGGGACTGAGCAAGGCAGCGAGCTGGATGGAAAATGGCCCCGCGCAGGGGCAGGAGGAGCAGTGGACTCTGGCCTTTCTGACCGGCACATGCACTAATATCTCACTTCCACCCGCTGTTACAAGAGGCAACCGCAGGCAAGAGCTCATGCCCTCACTCCTGTCATGGGGGTCGCTCAGATCAAATCCATAAAGGCCTTCGTATTCGATTCTACTCCAGTCCCAATCCCATTCACGTTCTCTACATGTTTTGGTGAACCTGAGTTCAGGGATAAAAGAATCCATTTCTGGAGACGCTCCCTCAACCTCGTTGCTAAACTGAGTCTCTACTACAAGGATTTGTTATTCACCAAAAATGTTCTTAGTTAGCATTCAGAGTTCTCCCGTGTCTGCAAATGGATTTCAAGTGTCCAGTGTCCAGAATGTTCCCTCCTAAGGGCACTGGATAATGACCTGCTCAGGGCTTACGGGCCTTTATTTCAGTGCTGACTACACAACAGAACCCCCATGGAAATCTGAAGTGACCAGTGAACGGGCTTCCCTCCACTCTAAGGTACTAGAAATCTGGGGGGGGGTTCCCCAGCCCCCCACTCCCAGAAGATTCTGGAGAGCGGGTGGAGGATGTACCCAGAGGACGCGCTTCCTCCGTGCCCTCCCTGCCCTCGGCAGTGCTGCGGGGACCCTTCTCTCGGACAGAAAGCTGCCCGAGCCCCGCTGTATGTGTCGTCTTTGGATTCTATTTAGTTGCAGGGCACTCAATGCCATTGGCTGTAAAAACATGGTCGGAGGACGCATGCCTATGTGGTGAGAACGAGCGCTTTCTTACTCCTAAAGAACGCCAAGGCCCTTCCATACCTGGGCCGAGCAGCGGCGATCGGGTCAGCGGGGCGCTGGTGGGGTGCGGCGCTGGCATGTCGCCCGCGCTGGCACTGCTGCTGGCGGTGGCGGCACTGGCGGCCGTGACGCTGCCCTGGAGGCCCGGGTTGTTTCTGTCCCACATGCTGACAGCTTTGTTGTTGTAGCTGCTCGGGTCTCCCCAAGCTGAGGTTCCATCATCAATTTCCATTTTGCGTCGAATGGAAGGTGGAGAAGGTTCTTCCCAGCCTGTGGCCTCGCTGCTGTCCTTCTGCCTGACAGGGACGGGCCCCCCGATCCACCCTGTCCCCGTCTGTTTAACGGAAGCGGCTCCTCCCCAGTTACTCATGCTGCTGTCCGGGGGCTTGCTCACCCAGTTCTGTTGGGGGCCAGGTTTCAGGGACTCTCCCCAGTTAGCCCCTGGATTCGCCTTTGTGTTCGTGCCGCTGCCCCAGCCACCGGTCCCAGGCCGGGGAGCATCACTCCAGCCAGACCCTGACCGGCTGCCGTCGGCATCCCACCCAGAGCCGGTCTTCTTGCCATCCCCCAGGTGCCCAAGGACGGAAGAGGGGTCGGCCCAGTCCCCGCCTCCTGCACTCCAGGCTGGACTGGGCTTCTGTCCGTCTCCCCAGTTCTGAGACTTGGGCTTGAGAGGCTCACCCCAGGTGGGTGACTTGTCCTCCTGCCTTGCGGTCCCACTCCAAGCGTGGCCACTCTTGGCAGCAGCAGCATTAGGAACAGCAGCAGAGCTGATGGAGTCCCCCCAAACCCCGGGGCCATTTGGCGCTCTGGCGCTGCTGTCCCCCCAGCCTGTGTTCGCTGGCCCAGCAGCAGGTGGCGAGCCGACCCACCCCGATACTGAAGAGGTATTTGTACTGTTCATGATGGACCCATCGTTCTTCCCCCCTGAGTGTGAAGGCTGAGGCGCTGCACAGCCCCAGGCCTCTGTCCCATTGTCACTCTTGCGCTCAGACCGCGGGGACTCTTCAAATTCCCAGGCAGTGTTCTGCTTCACAGGAGTCTGTCCCCAGCCAGTGTTAGACAGCACTCTCGGGTCAAGGTCGTTCCTTGGCAACTGGATGTGCCCTTGGTCTAGAACCCCTTTATCTCGCCTCCGGCCTTCGGCCCCTTCCCTCCCGGCACCTCCTTCACTGTGGCCGCCAGAGCCCTCGCTGCTGCCTTCGCTCGCAGGGGCTCCAGAAGGGGCAGCCTTGGCCCACGAGCTCCCGTGCTCACCGCCAGGCTGCAGGGCAGGGTTCTGGCTGCCAACACCGGGACTGTCCCACCCCGCCGGTGCTTTCCCACTGACATCACCACTGGAATGCTGGTTCGGGGGCTTCCCCCATTCCCCATTCACACCGTTGGCGGTGCTGCGGCTGGGGTGGCCCCACGCTCCTGAATGGATACTCCCCACGTTGTTATTGCCACGGCCCCTGCCCCAGGCGAGGATCCCGGGGCCAGCGGGAGACCCCGAGTCCCAGGCGGTCCCCCCACTCCCTTCCTTTTGCACAGCACTGCTGGATCCATTCTGTTTAGCACTTGATGCTGAGTTCACAGTGTCTCCATTCCCCTGACTGAACCCAGAATTGCTGTTTCCTGTGGCAGGGTTGCCTGGGGACAGTCCCCACACAGAACTGCCGATTCCTTCACCTCCCCCACCGACTTGCGAGACTGATGACCCGTTAGCACCAGGAAGGCCTTGCAGGTGAGGCGGGATGACGGCCCCCATGCCGACGGCCAGGCCCCAGGTGGGCAGCCCGTTGGTCTGCATTGCATTGACAGGGTTTGGTGAGGAGCTCGCGGGGTTAGTGTTGTTTGGTCCATCAGTGTTAAGGTTCTGAGGTTGTGCGCTGAAAGACACGTTCTGAGAAGTGGGCGGTTGTGGTTCTGTGCTCTCCTGTGGCAGCAAGCTCCCCCACGCCCCCAGTGTGCCTGGTGGGTTCCCGTTCTGGCTGCCCACACTGTGGCCTATGGCACTGACTGGACTGCAAATACTGGAAGGGGTGCCTGTGGCCACTGTTCCTTCATGTCCGAGCACAGGCCAGGCAGCTGGGTTGGCGTTCGGGTTAAGGTTGAGGTTCATGCCAGCGTTGGGGCTGGAGGCGCCCCAGCAGTTCTGACTTCTCCCCTCGGCAAGCATGCTGTCCATTTTCCCTTCCCCGGCGCCCAGGGCGCAGTGGGTGAGGCCGGAGCTGGAGCCCGCAGCTACGCCCCACACTCTGGCCGCACTGCTGTTGCCGTTGGCGCCTCCTGTGCCCAGGGCACTGGGGTTCGGAGGGCTTTGGACCAGGGCGCCATTGGTGCTGTTATTGCCATTGGTCTTCTTGGCGTGTCCGGCGAAGCTGCCTGGGGCGCTCCCTGTCGCCATGCTGCTGTTCTCCGAGCCACCGTGGGGGGCGGAGTCAGCGTCCACAGCGCATTCTGAGGCCGCCTCTGGCTCGGACCCGGGGATGGAAGGCCACGCCTCCTGATCAGTCCTGTCTATGATCACTTGATCCCAGCTGCAGCTGGCTTCACTCCGGAAAGCGGGCTGCTGTGCCCAGTGGGGACTTTCATAATGATCCGCCAATCCGCCGTGACTGAGATCTGCGGAAGATGAAACAAACCCCACATTAGATTTTCCTCCCATTTGTCAGCGAATCACCTGTTAGCTAGTCTTTGGGAGAAGCTCATTATATTTCAAGTTTTCAGTTCTGAATGACAAATGCTAAAAATATGACTTAAAGAGAAATGTTGTTTGTCTTCTTAATAGCTCCCATTTAAAAATAAGTTCGTGTTGTGTTGCTACAATTCTATTAGTTCCTACCATTGCACCATCCTCTCCTTCCTCCTGAGAAGGCGCCCCGGGCCTGCATGCACACAGGCATCTCGGAGAGCATTTGTATGAGAGGAAGCTGCTTCGCTGAAGTCTAGCAACTTGGAAATCATGTCACTCGGCAACCCTAGAGCCAGCACTCGGGGAGACGTGGGCATCAACGAGGTCTCCTGCGTCTGAGTATACTCTATTGTTTTCCTGGAGACTCTAGGGTTACAGTATCACCCAGAGGCTAGGCAGCTCATTTAGTAGAAAAGTATTGTAAGTGCCCAGCCGGTGTGGCTCAGGGCTTGAGCACTGACCTATGAACCAGGAGGTCACGGTTAAATTCCCGGTCAGGGCACATGCCTGGGTTGTGGGCTGGATTCGGGGGGGGGGGGGGGGGGGGGGGGGGGGGGGGGGGGGGGGGGGGGGGGGGGGGGGGGGGGGGGGGGGGGGGGGGGGGGGGGGGGGGGCGCGGCGCGGCGCGTGCAGGAGGCAGCCGATCAATGATTCCCTCTCATCACCGATGTTTCTCTCTCCCTCTCTGTCCCTCTCCGGAGCCCTAGCTCATAGCACACACAGAAGTAAACTTTAACGACCGAATTAGGAAAAGCAACACTTTTAAAGTTTATGAGGAAACAGGAGGCCATCCGTGGCCTTGGACACTCCCTGTGTGTTCCTATGGGAGACATAGATCCAACTGCAACATCAGAACACGGGGGTGACAAGCAGCATCACGTAAAGGAAGCCGAAAGCAGGCAGCAGACAGGAAGGAGGGAGCCCAGACGGAAGATGACAACCAGAACCAAGAACCAAACCCAGAGCAAGGCCACGAGTGCAGCGAAAGTGGGAAATGGACGGGAAACCCATAGGAAACGATCACCAGCGCCACCGCTGCGAGACGCACTTTAACCAGAGACGCTGCGCTTACGTGGCCACTGCCACACGGACCCGAGCTGGGGGACAGGAATGGGGTTGAGAGCGACATCTCTGAAACAGAGATCTAAACCAAATAGGGCAATGTAGTCGGCAAATCTGTATTGTGAGTGCAGTTTTATTTACTGTATACTTTCTTCTATTTTAAAAACATTTAAAAAATTGAAAATGCTTAAATATGATATCAAATGAGCTAACAGATAAAATCCCAAACGGTAGCCAAGGTGAGGGCCCAATGCTCCAAGGTGGTGGGAATGTAATTCAAAGCGCACGTCTTTATTGTTAGAAAACGTGACGACTTTACAAGAACCTAGAGATCAGTGTGATTAAAAACCCCGACCCCTGCATTAAGAGCCTAATTTTTGAAGATGAGTTTCTTAAGGGCATGGATGGTATCTTTTCAGTTTTATACCCATAATGCTTGCCACCTATCAGGCAGCCAGTAAATGTGTCCTGGGCAAATGAAAGAATAAATATGTAGAAGCAAATCTGAGTTCTCGCTGAAGCAACCATAAGGGAGCGACCTGCCATTTCTCAGCTCTGAAAGGGCGAGGAGGAACTGACGGGACAATCCCGAAGCTCTTGGCTATAAACCTGTAGTCCCTCGAGCTTCCCTACGCTGCACGTTACCACGAGAATCCACACACACACCAAGCAATCTTTCTGGCTCTCAACCACACGATCAAAGCAAATGTATTTTTCATCGTGGCAAAAGATAGAAACTACAAACTTTCCATTTTAACCATTTTTGAGTGACTCCAAGTACATTTATATTGTACAACCATTGCCACTATCCATCACCCTAAACTGAAACTCTCCACCCGTTAAACACTAACTCCCGCCCCCCCGCCCCATGCTGGTCACCACCACTCTCCCCTCTCTCCAGGCTCTGACTACTCCAGGGCCTGTCTATAACTGGGATTCCACAGTATTTGGCTGATTTCACTGAGCACGATGTCCTCAAGGTTCGTCCATGTTCCAGCACGTGTCAGAATTCCTCCTTTTCAACGCC